>NW_025557906.1:60000-225189 GCF_020424385.1 Procambarus clarkii | reverse complement strand
GTGGTTATGTGGTGAAGATGCTGCTGGGGTTATGCAGTGAAGATGCTGCTGTAGGTTAATTGAAGATGATATAGGTTGTGGTGAAGATGTTCATTGAGTTATGTAGTGAAGACGCTGCTGAGGATTGTGTGGTGAAGATGATTCAGCGGTTATGTAGTGAAGATGTTGCTGGAGTTATGTAGTTAAGATGCTGCTGGGGATATGTAGTGAAGATGCTGCTGTAGGTTAAATGAATATTATATTGATTGTGGTGAAGATGTTCATTGAGTTATGTAGTGAAGACGCTGCTGAGGATTGTGTGGTTAAGATGATTCAGGAGTTACGTAGTGAAGATGCTGCTGGGGTTATGTAGTGAAGATGCTGCTGTAGGTTAAAGGAAGATGATATAGATTGTGGTGAAGATGTTCATTGAGTTATGTAGTGAAGACGCTGTTGAGGACTGTGTGGTTAGGATGATTCAGGAGTTATGTAGTGAAGATGCTGCTGGGCAATGTGGTGAAGATGCTGCTGGGGTTATGTAGTGAAGATGCTGCTGGGGATATGTAGAGAAGATGCTGCTAGGGTTATGTAGTGAAGATACTGCTGGGGTTATGCAGTAAAGATGCTGTTAGGGTTATGTAGTGAAGATGCTGTTGTAGTTATGTAGTAAAGATGCTGATGTAGGTTAAATGAAGATGATATAGGTTGTGGTGCAGATGTTCATTGAGTTATGTATTGAACACGCTGCTAACGACTGTGTGGTTAAGATGATTCAGGAGTTATGTAGTGAAGATGCTACTGAGGAAATGAAGTGATGATGCTGCTGGGGTAATGTGGTGAAGATGCTGCTTGGGTTATGTGGTGAAGATGCTGCTGGGGTTAGGTAGTGAAGATGCTGCTGTATGTTAAGTGAAGATGATATAGGTTGTGGAGAAGATGTTCATTGTGTTATGTAGTGAAGACGCTGCTAAGGATTGTGTGGTTAAGATGATTCAAGAGTTTTGTAGTGAAGATGCTGCTGGGGTTATGTAGTGAAGATGCTGCTGGAGTTATGTGGTGAAGATGCTGTTGGGTTATGTGATGAAGATGCTGCTGGGGTTATGTGGTGAAGATGCTGTTGGGGTTATGTGGTGAAGATGCTGTTGGGGTTAAGTGACGAAGATGCTGCTGGGATTATGTGATGAAGATGCTGTTGGTGTTACGTGATGAATGTGCTGCTGGAATAATGAGTGAAGATGTTGCTGGGGATATGTGGTGAAGATTTCGCTGGGCTAATGTGGTGAAGATGCTCTTGGGGTTATGTAGTGAAGATGATGTTGTGGTTATGTGAAGAAGATGCTGCTGGGGTTATGTAGTGAAGATGCTCTTGGGGTTATGTAGTGAAGATGATGTTGTGGTTATGTGAAGAAGATGCTGCTGGGGTTATGTAGTGAAGATGCTGCTGGGGTTATGTAGTGAAGATGATGTTGTTATGTGGTGAAGATGCTGCTAGGGTTATGTAGTGAAGATGCTTCTGGGGTTATTTAGTAAAGATGCTGCTGGGGTTATGTAGTGAAGACGCTGCTGAGGATTGTGTGGTTAAGATGACTCAAGAGTTATGTAGTGAAGATGCACTGGAGTTATGTGGTGAAGATGCTGCAGGGGTTATGTAGTGAAGATGCTGCTGGGGTTATGTAGTGAAGATGCTGCTGTAGGTTAAATGAATATGATATAGGTTGTGGTGACGATGTTCATTGAGTTATGTAGTGAAGACGCTGTTGAGGATTGTGTGGTGTAGATGATTCAGGAGTTATGTAGTGAAGATGCTGCTGGGCTGTGTGGTGAAGATGTTGGAGTTATGTTGTGAAGATGGTGCTGTAGGTTAAATGAAGATGATATAGGTTGTGGTGAAGATTTTCATTGATGCTTGGTTAATGTAGTGAAAATGCTTTTGTGGTTATGTGGTGAAGATGCTGATGGGGTTAAGCAGTGAAACTGCTGCTGAAAGTTAATTGAAGATGATAAATGTTGTGGTGAAGTTCATTGAGTTATGTAGTGAAGACGCTGCTGAGGATTGTGTGGTTAAGATGACTCAAGAGTTATGTAGTGAAGATGCACTGGAGTTATGTGGTGAAGATGCTGCAGGGGTTATGTAGTGAAGATGCTGCTGGGGTTATGTAGTGAAGATGCTGCTGTAGGTTAAATGAATATGATATAGGTTGTGGTGACGATGTTCATTGAGTTATGTAGTGAAGACGTTGTTGAGGATTGTGTGGTTAAGATGATTCAGGAGTTATGTAGTGAAGATGCTACTGAGGAAATGAAGTGATGATGCTGCTGGGGTAATGTGGTGAAGATGCTGCTGGGGTTATGTAGAGAAGATCCTTTTGTGGTTACGTGGTGAAGATGTTGCTGGGGTTATGTAGTGAAGATGTTGCTGGGGTTATGTAGTGAAGATGCTACTCTATGTTAACTGAAGATGATATAGGTTGTGGAGAAGATGTTCATTGTGTTATGTAGCGAAGACGCTGCTAAGGATTGTGTGGTTAAGATGACTCAAGAGTTTTGTTGTGAAGATGCTGCTGGGGTTATGTAGTGAAGATGCTGCTGGGGTTATGTGGTGAAGATGCTGTTGGGTTATGTGATGAAGATGCTGCTGGGGTTATGTAGTGAAAATACTGTTGGGGTTATGTAATGAAGATGCTTTCGGGGTATGTAGTGAAGATCCTGCTGGGGTTATGTAGTGAGGATGCTGCTGTAGGTTAATTGAAGATATAAGTTGTGGTGAAGATGTTCATTGAGTTATGTAGTGAAGAAGCTGCTGAGGATTGTGTGGTTAAGATGATTCAGGAGTTATGTAGAGAAGATGCTGCTGGGGAAATGAAGTGATGATGCTGCTGGGGTAATGTGGTGAAGATGCTGCTGGGGTTATGTAGTGAAGATGCTGCTGGGGTTATGTAGTGAAGATGTTGCTGTAGGTTAAATGAAGATGATATAGATTGTGGTGAAGATGTTCATTGAGTTATGTAGTGAAAACGCTGTTGAGGATTGTGTGGTTAAGATGATTCAGGAGTTATGTAGTGAAGATGCTGCTGGGCAGTGTGGTGAAGATGCTGCTGGGGTTATGTAGTGAAGATGCTGCTGTAGGTTAAATGAAGATGATATTGGTTGTAGTGAAGATGTTCATTGAGTTATGTAGTGAAGACGCTGCTGAGGATTGTGTGGTTAAGATGATTGAGGAGTTACGTAGTGATGGTGCTGCTGGGGTTATGTAGTGAAGATGATGCTGTAGGTTAAATGAAGATGATATAGGTTGTGGTGAAGATGTTCATTTAGTTATGTAGTGAAGACGCTGCTGAGGACTGTGTGGTTAAGATGATAGGAGTTATGTAATGAAGATGCTACTGAGGAAATGAAGTGATGATGCTGCTGGTGTAATGTGGTGAAGATGCTGCTGGGGTTATGTGGTGAAGATGCTGCTGGGGTTATGTAGTAAAGATGCTGCTGGGGTTATGTATTGAAGATGCTGCTGTAGGTTAAATGAAGATGATATAGGTTGTGGTGACGATGTTCATTGAGTTATGTAGTGAAGACGCTGTTGAGGATTATGTGGTTAAGATGATTCAGGAGTTATGTACTGAAGATGCTGCTGGGCTGTGTGGTGAAGATGTTGGAGTTATGTTGTGAAGATGCTGCTCTAGGTTAAATGAAGATGATATAGGTTGTGGTGAAGATTTTCATTGATGCTTGGTTAATGTAGTGAAAATGCTTTTGTGGTTATGTGGTGAAGATGCTGCTGGGGTTATGTAGTGAAGATGCTGCTGTAGGTTAAATGAATATGATATTGATTGTGGTGAAGATGTTCATTGAGTTATGAAGTAAAGACGCTGCTGAGGATTGTGTAGTTAAGATGATTCAGCGGTTATGTAGTGAAGATGTTGCTGGAGTTATGTAGTGCTGTTGCTGCTGGGGTTATGTAGTGAAGATACTGCTGTAGGTTAAATGAAGATGATATTGATTGTGGTGAAGATGTTCATTGAGTTATGTAGTGAAGACGCTGCTGAGGATGTGTGGTTAAGATGATTCAGGAGATACGTAGTGAAGGTGCTGCTGTAGGTTAAATGAAGATGATATAGATTGTGGTGAAGATGTTCATTGAGTTATGTAGTGAAGACGCTATTGAGGATTGTGTGGTTAAGATGATTCAGGAGTTATGTAGTGAAGATGCTGCTGGGGTTATGTGGTGAAGATGTTGCTGGAGTTATGTAGTGAAGATGCTGCTGGAGTTATGTGGTGAAGATGCTGTTGGGGTTATGTAGTAAAGATGCTGCTAGGGTTATGTAATGAAGATGCTGCTGGGGTTATGTGGTGAAAATGCTGCAGGGGTTTATGTGGGGAAGATGCTGCTGGGGTTATGTGGTGATGATGCTGTTGGGTTATGTGATGAAGATGTTGCTGGGGTTATGTAGTGAAAATACTGTTGGGGTTATGTAATGAAGATGCTGTCGGGGTTATGTAGTGAAGATCCTGCTGGGGTTATGTGATGAAGATGCTGCTGGGGTTATGTGGTGAAGATGCTGTTGGGGTTATGTGATGAAGATGCTGCTGGGGTAATGAGTGAAGATGTTGCTGGGGATATGTGGTGATGATGCGGCTGGGGATATGTAGTGAAGATGCTGCTGCTGTTAAGTAGTGAAGATGCTGCTGAGGATTGTGTGGTGAAGATGCTGCAGGGGTTATGTAGTGAAGATGCTGCTGTAGGTTAAATGAAGATGATATAGGTTGTGGTGACGATGTTCATTGAGTTATGTAGTGAAGACGCTGCTGAGGATTGTGTGGTTAAGATGATTCAGCGGTTATGTAGTGAAGATGTTGCTGGAGTTATATAGTGCAGATTCTGCTGGGGTTATGTAGTGAAGATACTGCTGTAGGTTAAATGAAGATGATATTGATTGTGGTGAAGATGTTCATTGAGTTATGTAGGGAAGACGCTGCTGAGGATTGTGTGGTTAAGATGATTCAGGAGATACGTAGTGAAGGTGCTGCTGTAGGTTAAATGAAGATGATATAGATTGTGGTGAAGATGTTCATTGAGTTATGTAGTGAAGACGCTATTGAGGATTGTGTGGTTAAGATGATTCAGGAGTTATGTAGTGAAGATGCTGCTGGGGTTATGTAGTGAAGATGCTGCTGGGGTTATGTAGTGAAGATGCTGCTGGGCAATGTGGTGAAGATGTTGCTGGAGTTATGTAGTGAAGATGCTGCTGGAGTTATGTGGTGAAGATGCTGTTGGGGTTATGTAGTAAAGATGCTGCTAGGGTTATGTAATGAAGATGCTGCTGGGGTTATGTGGTGAAAATGCTGCAGGGGTTTACGTGGGGAAGATGTTGCTGGAGCTATGTGGTAAAGATGCTGCTGGGGTTGTGAGATGAAGATGCTGCTGGGGTTGTGAGATGAAGATGCTGCTGGGGTTATGTGGTAAAGATGCTGCCGGTGGTTATCTGGTGAAGATGCTGCTGGGGTTTTGTAGTGAGGATGCTGCTGGGGTTATGTAGTGAAGATGCTGCTGGAGTTATGTGGTGAAGATGCTGCTGGGGTTATGTGGTGAATATGCCGTTGGGGTTATGAAGTGAAGATGCTGCTGGGGTTATGCAGTAAAGATGCTGCTTGGGTTATTTAGTGAAGATGCTGTAGGGGTTATGTGATGAAGATGCTGCTTGAGTTATGTGGTGAAGATGCTGCTAGGGTTATGTAGTGATGATGCTGTTGGGTTATGTACTGAAAATACTGTTGGAGTTATGTGGTAAAAATGCTGATGGGGTAATGTTGTGAAGATGCTGCATGGGTTATGTAGTGAAAAGTCTGTTGGGTAAAGTAGTGAAGACGCTGCTGGGGTAATGTAGTGATTTGCAGTTATGTGGTGAAGATATTGCTGGGGTAATGAGTGAAGATGTTGCTGGGGATATATGGTGAAGATGCGGCTGGGGTTATGTAGTGAAGATACTGCTGCTCTTATGTAGTGAAGATGCTGCTGCTCTTATGTAATGAAAATGCTGCTGGGGTTATGTGATGAAGATGCTGCTTGGGTTATGTTGTGAAGATGCTGCTGGGTGTTACGGCCCTCTCGGGACGCAACGGGGTTCTTACTCTGATGTAGTTAGAGGAAGATATATATATCCGTTCCCAAGCCAGTAGTGGCTATCAAGGGATGAGATCCGTGACGCAAGTAACTTAAAGGGAGTATGGAAAGAAAGTTAAGAACTTAATATTATAATTAACACCATCACCATTTAAATATATAAAATAAAAGAGTACACAAGGGGGAGGGGTATTAACACTTTACATGGGGATCGTGCACAAACTAGTCTTCTGCTGAAGACTCTTGATTAAGAAGCTAGGTGCTGAGTCCGCGGTGCTTTCTTCGTGGCCTCAAGACGTGTCCTCTGAGAACGCCGAGCCTACCCTGGCCACAGGTCAGCCACAACACAGGTCCACTGGGGGCACCGTCGTGGAGGCCGTCAACCACACGTCCAGCAGGTCTGCTGGCAGGTACTGAGCCACCAAGGCTGGTACGGCCACTCCACGAACGATAAAAGGGGTACGCCCTAGACAGGAGTCTCGTGTGATATCACCAATCACCCTCCTGTCCTCAATACCCCAGTGGATTATCGTCTCCAACCGTCGGTCCCGGGTAAATTCTTTCACTGCCACTCCACTGGCAGGCTTAACACACCACAGTGTTCTTCCGGGGGGACGACGTCACAACAGCTGCAGCAAACTTCACTGTATGGAGACTGGCTGCCTCGGGTAGACTGACTCCACCTTCAACACAGTGGTCCCAGGTCGGCTCTGTAAGCAGACACGTCATTAATAACCGGGACACTAATACACCACACTCACAGGCTCAGATACAAACGCCCGACATATCCACTCCATAGATGGCGCTGTCGTCGGAGCACCACCTCACCAGAGGTCAGGAGCGGCGGTGTTGAGCGCTGAACCAGACTGGAAACTGGTCCTCGAGGCCAGTACACGCTGTCCTCACTAGGTGTCGTCGTTCGTTTGGCGGGGGTTTCGGGAGCTGACCCACAGATGGCGTGTTTGTCACTGCTCCAGGCACGGACGCTGGATCCGGGTTCGTAACACCTCCCCACCAAAAAGAATTTGGTTTGGGGTTCTATAAAAAACACAAACCAAATTAGCAGGGCGACACAACTCCAAATGGACTTACTTATACTATGAACTGGAGTGATGAGGCTGTCTTGTCCACAGAACTTTTCTACTAGCCATTTCCGGCACAACGGGAACTTGCAGATAGAAGGCAATGATCTGCCTGACGTAATCTTCCACGTCTCCACTGCGATGTCAAGCAGGGGCGTCATCTCACATCTCTCGAGTACGGATTGGTTTCGACGCGATCTGGGGTGACTCGACACTTTCCTATGTCGTGGCACCGATGATGGCTGACCACAGACGGCATTTCTGGTGCCAGTCCGATGGTCCTTCAGGGAGACAGGAACCTGGAATACAGGGGTCTGATAATTCAGAGTGATAGCGACCGCGAGTAAAACAGTACTTACAGCATACTCTACTAGGTCCACACCTAGTCCCAACGGGGCTGTTCGTACGTCGCAGGTGGCATTCGCTCTGCCACCGTCAGGTCGACCAACGTTCCACATAACGCTGCATTGAGGCTCAGCAGTCACGCGGGGGGTGTCAACCTGTCGGAAACAGTCACTCACATTATCACATGTCGTACCTCCTGTATCATCTATTACCTCCCAGGTCCCTTCTTCAACTGCAACACTTGCAGTACAACTCTCCAATTCCTGGGACCTCTTCGCGATGTTCACGGGAGCCATCATCCGTCGGGTCGTCCACTGATCCTTACTGAGAACACAGAGAGCACATAGGAGAACAAAACAAAATACCGGTAGGAAACATTTGGTAAGTCGAGGGATAAGTTTCCTGAGCTTGTCATGTCCATAGCCGGCACCATCCACTAGCCTGGCTTGGACCAAAGAGGGCACTAGACCTTTTGAACACACCTCACATACCTCTGACGTCTGGGGAATCTCTGGCTGGTTCACTACACGCTGTAACTTGCCATACCGCAAGCACACCTCAGCCTTCGCTCCAGACTCGTTGGTATCCGTGGGTGTCTGCACACAAGGCCTCTCTTCTAGCTCAGGTACTTCTGCCATCGTAACCTCATGTTCCTTGTCGAGAGAATCAGGAGACACTGCTAGATAACTGTCGATCTGCGGGCGAGAGGACAAATTAGACATGTTCACATCCGGGTCTGTCTTTACCTGGACATTACCATTGCCTGTTACCTCAGACCTTGCTGTTCCGGTAGACTCGTCCGCAACCTTGGGATGATTGGTGCTCCAATCGGTCACCAAGTCGTTGGCTAGTACCACGTCAATCCCAGCCACAGGGAGGGTATCGACTACTGCCAACTCACATGTGCCGCTGAAATAAGGCGAGTCAAGATGTACTGGCACTAAGGGGGCGATGTACTGCGTCCTAGGAAACCCAACCAGGACAACCTTTTGTCGCCCATCCACACTTACTCCCTCGGGTAACGAGCTCTTCACGATCAGGGACTGGGCTGCTCCACTATCTCTGAGCACTACAATTGATCTACCAGTATGATCACTCGTTACATACCCGGTTGAAGTGTGAGGGGCCAACAAACTTGGTCCTTCCTGCGTCGTCGTAGACTGGTTTCCTGCTGGTGATGTAACACAGCTCATCAACATCACCTCCCTTCGTGCGCTGCCACCTCTTCTGCCTCGGCACCTAGCAGCTATGTGTCCCTTCTGCCCACAAGTCCAGCACACCATGTTCCTCCTCGGACTACGGTGTTTCGGACTACTCTTGTTCTTCGGGGGCTACCTGGGGGCGTCTTCTTAGCACTTTGTGGGACGGGTCTTTCTTCTTCGTCGTGAGGTCTGTCAAACCGGCACTGGTAATTCCTCGGGACGTACTTAGCAGACGGCCTATGAGTCAGGATATACTCTTCAGCCATGGTGGCTGCTGCACTCAAGGTCTCCACCTGCTGCTCTTCTAAGTATGTCTTGAGGTCTCCAGACAAACAATCCTTGAAGTCCTCGAGCAGAATCAGCTGCTCGAGGTCTTCCTTGGTCTCCACCTTCCGAGAGGCACACCATTCTTGAAAAAGTCGCTCCTTGATGGTGGCGAATTCGGTGAAAGTGTGCTCTGAGGTCTTCTTCAGGTTTCGGAACTTTTGCCTATATGCCTCAGGTACCAATTGGTACGCCATGAGCACCACTTTCTTCACCATATCGTAATCGCCGGAGTCGTCAAGGGATAACGTAGAGTAGGCGATTTGGGCCTTCCCAGTCAAGACTGACTGTATCATGATGGCCCAATTCTCCCTTGGCCACTCCAAAGAGGCAGCGACTTTCTCGAAGGCTGCGAAGAACTTCGAAACTTCTCTCTCGTTGAATTTGGGGACCATTTTGATATTCCTTACCGGATCGAAACCGCTTACTCCAGTTTGTCTCTGTCCAGCGCCTAATCGTAATACTTCTAGTTCATGTTGTCTCTGTCTTTCTTTTTCTTCTCTCTCTCGCTGTTTCTCTTCTCTTTCTCGTTCTTCTCTCTCTCTTTCTCGTTCTTCTCTCTCTCTTTCTCGTTCTTCTCTCTCTCGTCTCTCTTCTCTTTCTCGTTCTTCTCTCTCTCGTTTCTCTTCTAATTCTAGACGCCTCATCGCCAATTCCTTTTCTTTCATCTCCATTTCTTTATCTTTTAATTCTCGTTCTACTTCTAACTTCTTCCACTCTATCTCGCGATTGATCTCTAGGGCACGCATTTTGACTGTTAGGAAGCTGATATTAAGCTCACCTGCATCACTGTCAATGTCACTGCCCTTATCTTCCTTTTCTGTGGAAGCTATTTCCTCACCTTCCCTTGTACTAGGAGTCTCGCCTTCCTGTTTCTCTTCTGCCTTCAGGTGCCGGTGAACCTTGGACAAGATCTCCACACGGGAATCACTGGCACGGATCTTGATCTCCAGGTAGGCGCTCACTAGTACAAGTTCCGGTTTGCTCAGATACTTTAATCTGGCAAGACAGTCCACTCTGTTCAGAAAAGCCTGAACATCGTCCAGATCATCGATGGTAGCTTTTTCTGCCATTGTCACAGATGGAACACTCAACTAGCACTTAACACACCGCTTACACGTTAGCACTTAACGCACCGAGCACTGTTCTACGTCAATATGGCCCTTTATCGCACCAAACACTGCACTTGCCAATATTGCACGTAATTACTTCGGGCACCGCACTACCCAATATTGCACTGAGTCCAAGCGAACACTTCGCTCTACAATATTGCACTAAATCACTGAGCACCGCACTAGTCAATATTGCACTTAATCGCTTAATCACAGCGAGCACCGCACTGCACAATATCGCACTTAGTCACTGAGCACCGCACAGGACGTATAACGTCACAATCGTCACACAGGGGGAATTATATACAGGGATTACGCCACTTCACCACCCCTGTCAAACATACTTAACAAGGGGACGGATCCCGCTGGGGATGCCAATTATGTTACGGCCCTCTCGGGACGCAACGGGGTTCTTACTCTGATGTAGTTAGAGGAAGATATATATATCCGTTCCCAAGCCAGTAGTGGCTATCAAGGGATGAGATCCGTGACGCAAGTAACTTAAAGGGAGTATGGAAAGATAGTTAAGAACTTAATATTATAATTAACACCATCACCATTTAAATATATAAAATAAAAGAGTACACAAGGGGGAGGGGTATTAACACTTTACAAAGGGGATCGTGCACAAACTAGTCTTCTGCTGAAGACTCTTGATCAAGAAGCTAGGTGCTGAGTCCGCGGTGCTTTCTTCGTGGCCTCAAGACGTGTCCTCTGAGAACGCCGAGCCTACCCTGGCCACAGGTCAGCCACAACACAGGTCCACTGGGGGCACCGTCGTGGAGGCCGTCAACCACACGTCCAGCAGGTCTGCTGGCAGGTACTGAGCCACCAAGGCTGGTACGGCCACTCCACGAACGATAAAAGGGGTACGCCCTAGACAGGAGTCTCGTGTGATATCACCAATCACCCTCCTGTCCTCAATACCCCAGTGGATTATCTGGGGTTATGTGGTGAAGATGCTGTTGGGTTATGTGATGAAGATGCTGCTGGGGTTATGTAGTGAAAATACTGTTGGGGTTATGTAATGAAGATGCTGTTGGGGTTATGTAGTGATGCTGCTGGGGTTATGATGCTGGGGTTATGCTGGGGTTATGTAGTGAAGATGCTGCTGGGGTTATGTAGTGAAGATGCTGCTGGGGTTATGTAGTGAAGATGCTGCTGGGTAATGTGGTGAAGATGCTGCTGGGGTTATGTAGTGAAAATGCTGTTGGGGTTATGTGGTGAAGATGCTGCTGGGGTTATGTAGTGAAGATGCTGTTGGGGTTATGTGGCGAAGATGCTGCTGGGGTTATGTGGTGAAGATGCCGTTGGGGTTATGTGATGAAGATGCTGCTGAGGTTATGCGGTGAAGATGCTGTTGGGGTTATGTGACGAAGATGCTGCTGGGGTTATGTGGTGAAGATGCTGCTGGGGTTATGTGGTGATGATGCTGCTGGGGTTATGTGGTGAAGATGCTGTTGGGGTTATGTAGTGAAGATGCTGCTGGGGTTATGTGGTGAAGATGCTGCTGGGGTTATGTAGTGAAGATGCTGTTGGGGTTATGTAAAAGATGCTGTTGGTTGTGGTAACGAAGATGTGCTGGGGATTATGTAGTGAAGATGCTGCTGGGTTATGTAGTGAAGATGCTGCTGGGGTTTGTGTGGTGAAGATGCTGCTGGGTTATGTAGTGAAGATGCTGCTGGGGTGTGCGGTGAAGATGCTGCTGGGGTTATGTGGTGAAGATGCTGTTGGGGTTAAGATGCTGCTGGGGTTATGTAGTGAAGATGCTGCTGGGGTTATGTAGTGAAGATGCTGCTGGGGTTATGTGGTGAAGATGCTGCTGGGGTTATGTAGTGAAGATGCTGCTGTAAGTTAATTGAAGATGATATGGTTGTGGTGAAGATGTTCATTGAGTTATGTAGTGAAGACGCTGCTGAGGATATGTGGTGAAGATGCTGCTGCGGTTATGTAGTGAAGATGTTGCTGGGGTTATGTAGTGAAGATGCTGCTGGGGTTATGTAGTGAAGATGCTGCTGTAGGTTAAATGAAATGAAGATGATATTGATTGTGGTGAAGATGTTCATTGAGTTATGTAGTGAAGATGCTGCTGGGATTGTGTGGTTAAGATGATTCAGGAGTTATGTAGTGAAGATGCTGCTGTAGGTTAAATGAAGATGCTGCTGGGGTATGTGGTGAAGATTGTGGTGAAGATGTTCATTGAGTTATGTAGTGAAGATGCGCTATTGAGGATTGTGTGGTTAAGATGATTCAGGAGTTATGTAGTGAAGATGCTGCTGGGGTTATGTAGTGAAGATGCTGCTGGGGTTAAGATGTAGTGAAGATGCTGCTGGGGTTATGTAGTGTGGTGAAGATGTGCTGGGTTATGCAGTTATGTAGTGAAGATGCTGCTGGGGTTATGTGGTGAAGATGCTGTTGGGGTTATGTAGTAAAGATGCTGCTAGATGCTGAAGATGCTGCTGGGGTTATGTGGTGAAAATGCTGCAGGGGTTTATGTGGGGAAGATGTTGCTGGGAGTTAGCTGATGGGTAAAGATGCTGCTGGGGTTGTGAAGATGCTGCTTGGGGTTATGTGATGAAGATGCTGCTGGGGTTATGTGGTGAAGATGCTGTTGGGGTTATGTGACGAAGATGCTGCTGGGGTTATGTGGTGAAGATGCTGTTGGGGTTATGTAGTGAAGATGCTGCTGGGGTTATGTGGTGAAGATGCTGCTGGGGTTATGTAGTGAAGATGATGCTGGGGTTATGTGGTGAAATTGCTGCTGGAGTTATGAAGAAGATGCTGCTGGGGTTATGTGGTGAAGATGCTGTTGGGTTATGTAGTGAAGATGCTGCTGGGGTTATGTGGTGAAGATGCTGCTGGGGTTATGTGGTGAAGATGCTGCTGGGGTTATGTGGTGAAGATGCTGCTGGGGTTATGTGATGAAGATGCTGCTGGATGGGTTATGTGGGGTTATGATGCTGCTGCTGTTATGTGGTGAAGATGCTGCTGGGGTTATGTGAAGATGCTGCAAGGGTTTATGTGGGGGGGTTATGTGGCAAAGATTATGTGAGATGAAGATGCTGTAATGTGGTAAAGATGCTGCTGGGGTTATGTGGTGAAGATGCTGCTGGGGTTATGTAGTGAAGATGCTGCTGGGGTTATGTAGTGAAGATGCTGCTTATGTGGTGAAGATGCTGCCGGGGGTTGTGTGGTGAAGATGCTGCTGGGGCTGTGGTAAAGATGCTGCCGGTGGTTATCTGGTGAAGATGCTGTTATGTGGTGAAGATGCTGCTGGGGTTATGTAAGTGAAGATGCTGCTGGGGTTATGTAGTGAAGATGCTGCTGGGGTTATGTAGTGAAGATGCTGCTGGGGTTATGTAGTGAAGATGCTGTTGGGGTTATGTAGTAAAGATGCTGCCTGGGTTATGTAATGAAGATGCTGCTGGGGTTATGTGGTGAAGATGCTGTTCGGGTTATGTAGTGAAGATGCTGCTGGGGCTATGTTATGAAGAAGCTGATGGGGTTATGTGGTGAAGATGCTGAGGGGGTTATGTGGTGAAGATGCTGCTGGGGGTTATGTGATGAAAATGCTGCAGGGGATTATGTGGGGAAGATGCTGCTGGAGTTATGTGGTAAAGATGCTGCTGGGGTTGTGAGATGAAGATGCTTCTGGGGTTATGTAGAAGATGCTGCTGGGGTTATGTAGTGAAGATGCTAGGGGTTATGTAATGAAGATGCTGCTGGGGTTATGAAGTGAAGATGCTTCTTGAGTAATGTGGTGAAGAATCTGCTTGGGTTATGTGGTGAAGATGCTGTTGGGGTTATGTAGTGAAGATGCTGCTGGAGTTATGTAGTGAAGAATTTGCTGGGGTTATGTAGTACAGATGCTGCTGTAGTTATGTGGTGAAGATGCTGCTGGGGTTATGTAGTGAAGATGCTGTTGGGGTTATGTAGTGAAGATGCTGCTGGGTTTATGTTAAGAAGTTGCTAATGGGGTTATGTAGTGAAGATGATGCTGGGGTTACGTGGCGAAGATGCTGCTGGAGTTATGTGGTGAAGATGCTGCTGGGGTTATGAGGTGATGCTGCTGCTTGGGTTATGTGGTGAAGATGCTACTGGGGTTATGTGGTGAAGATGTTGCTGGGGTTATAAAATGAAGATGCTGCTGGAGTTGTGTGGTGAAGATGCTGTTCGGGTTATGTAGTGAAGATGCTGCTGGGGTTATGTGGTGAAGATGCTGCTGGGGTTATGTGGTGAAGATGCTGCTGGGGGTTATGTGGTGAAGATGCTGCTGGGGGTTATGTGATTAAAATGCTGCAGGGGGTTATGTGGTGAAGATGCAGCTGCGGTTATGTAGTGAAGATGCTATTGGATTTATATGGTGAAGATGCTGATGGGGGTTGTGTGGTGAAGATGCTGCTGGGGTTATGTAGTGAAGATGCAGCTGGGGTTATGTGGTGAAGATGCTGTTGGGGGTTATGTAGTAAAGATGCTGTTGGGGTTATGTAGTATAGATGCTGCTGGGGTTATGTAATGAAGATGCTGCTGGGGTTATGTGGTGAAAATGCTGCAGGGGTTTATGTGGGTAAGATGTTGCGGGAGCTATGTGGTAAAGATGCTGCTGGGGTTGTGAGATGAAGATGCTGCTGGGGTTTTGTGGTAAAGATGCTGCCGGTGGTTATCTGGTGAAGATGCTGCTGGGGTTTTGTAGTGAAGATGCTGCTGGGGTTATGTAGTGAAGATGCTGCTGGGGTTATGTTATGTGGTGAAGATGCTGCTGGGGTTATGTGGTGAAGATGCTGTGGGGTTATGTGGTGAATATGCTGTTGGGGTTATGAAGTGATATATAAGATGCTGTTAGGGTTATGTAGTAAAGTATCTCTTACTCCTTGCTCCCACTACCTTGCTCTCTTGTTTTTCTCAATTTCAATTCTTAGTAGATCTGATTCTTAAAACTGTACTTAATAAGACAAAGAATAAACTTATATGTAAAAACAAAGTAAAAGAAGGAAGGAAGGTTAAGTGAGATGGTGGGTTTGGGTAAAATATACAAAAAGGAGAAAGAAAACTATATCTGAATGGTTAGGATAAGGATAATATATTGAACAAATACGTCAAACACAGTAATTAAATAAACTACTTCTGAAAGGTTAGGTTAAAGGGTGGGGAATAAGAACATATGATAAAAAACCTAATAAATACACTTAGATCACAAGAGGTTAGGTTAAAGGGTGGAAGAATAAGAACAATTATAACAAACATAATAAATACAACTTATGAACAACTTGATGAACTTTAACAAATAACCCTTGAAATGCATAAATGACTGTGTGAGAAATTAACCCTTGAAACGAGTAATTGCCCATATATAACAAAAATCCTTTGAAATGCTTAAATACCCAATCTTTAACAAATAACACTTGAAATGCATAAATGACTATTAGAAAAATTAACTATTGAAACGAACAAATGAATATGAGACATTGATTGATGAAACACAAAAGACAAGCAGGAATAATTATGTAAGTTAGGATACATCAGTTTGGATATGTAAGGTTAAGTTAGGTAATTTACGTTAAGTTAGGTTAGGTTAGGTTGGGTAAGTTATGATATGTAAGTTAGGTTAGGTAAGTTAGGTTAGTTAAGTTAAGTTAGGATAGGTAAGTTAGGCATGGTAAGGTAAGTTAGGTTAGGTAATGTAAGTAAGGACAAGTAAGTTAGGTTAGGTAATGTAAGTTAGGATAAGTAAGTTAGGTAATTTATGTTAAGTTACCTTACCTTGAGGTTACCTTGAGGTGCTTCCGGGGCTTAGCGTCCCCGCGGCCCGGTCGTCGACCAGGCCTCCTGGTTGCTGGACTGATCAACCAGGCTGTTGGACGCGGCTGCTCGCAGCCTGACATATGAGTCACAGCCTGGTTGATCAGGTATCCTTTGGAGGTGCTTATCCAGTTCTCTCTTGAACACTGTGAGGGGATTGCCAGTTATGCCCCTTATGTGTAGCGGAAGCGTATTGAACAGTCTCGGGCCTCTGATGTTGATAGAGTTCTCTCTCAGAGTACCTGTTGCACCTCCGCTTTTCAACGGGGGTATTCTGCACATCCTGCCATGTCTTCTGGTCTCATGTGATGTTATTTCTGTGTGCAGGTTTGGGACCAGCCCCTTTAACATTTTCCACGTGTAAATTATTATGTATCTCTCCCGCCTGCGCTCAAGGGAGTACAGATTTAGGCTCTTTGTTCGGTCCCAATAGTTTAGGTGTTTTACTGAGTGGATTCTAGCAGTAAAGGATCTCTGCACGCTCTCCAGGTCAGCAATTTCTCCAGCTTTGAAAGGGGCTGTCATTGTGCAGCAGTACTCCACTCTAGAGAGCACAAGCGTTTTGAAAAGTGTCATCATCGGTATAGCATCTCTAGTGTGAAAAGTTCTTGTTATCCAACCTGTCATTTTTCTTGCAGTTGTGACGGCTACTTTATTGTGTTCTTTAAAGGTAAGGTCTTCCGACATGAGTACACCCAGATCCTTTACATTGCCTTTACGTTCTATGTTATGATTTGCCTGAGTTTTGTACGTGGTTTCCGTTTTTATATTTTCATTTTTTCCATAGCGCATGAGCTGGAACTTATCTTCGTTAAACACCATATTATTTTCTGTAGCCCATAGAAAGACCTGATCTACATCTGACTGGAGGTTTGCCGTGTCCTCTATGTTGCCTACTCTCATGAAGATCCTAGTGTCATCTGCAAAGGATGATACAGTGCTATAGGTTGTGATCTTGTCTATGTCCGATATGAGGATGAGAAAAAGTACTGGAGCAAGCACAGTACCCTGGGGGACTGAGCTCTTCACGGTTGATGGGCTGGATTTTATTTTGTTGACTATTACACATTGGGTTCTGTTGGTCAGGAAATTGTAGATCCATCTGCCTATTTTTCCGGTAATTCCTTTTGAACGCATTTTATGTGCAATAACGCCATGGTCACATTTATCAAAAGCTTTTGCGAAATCTGTGTAAATTACATCAGCGTTTTGTTTGTCTTCCATAGCATCTAATGCCATATCATAGTGGTCCAGCAACTGCGACAGGCGACAGTTAGGTTAGGTTAGTTTGGGTAAGTTAGGTAAGTTAGTTAAGTTAGGTTAGGTTAGGTTAGTTAAGTTAGGATAGGTAGGTTAGGTAAGTTAGGTTAGGTAAGTTAGGTTAGGTTAAGTTAGGTTAGGTTAGGTTAGTTAAGCTAGGATAGGTAAGTTAGGTTAGGGTAAGTTAGGTTAAGTTAAGTAATTTATGTTAAGTTAGGTTAGGTTAGGTTGGGTAAGTTAGGTTACGTTATGTAAGCTAGGCTAGGTAAGGTTAGGTAGGTTTGGTTAGGTTAGGTAAGGTAAGTTAGTTTAGGTTAAATGAGTTAGGATAGGTAAGGTAAGGTAAGGTAAGTTAGGTTAGGTTAAGTTAGGTTTGGTAAGGTAAGTTAGGTTAGGTTAGTTAAATTAGGATAGGTAAGTTAGAATAGGTAAGTTAGGATAGGTAAGTTAGGTTAGGTTAAGTTAGGATAGGTTAAGTTAGGTAATTTACGTTAAGTTAGGATAGGTAAGTAAGAAAAGTTAGGTTAGGTTAGGTTGGGTAAGTTAGGTTAGGTAAGATAGGTTAAGTTGGTGGTGCCAGGGGTAGCAGTGTCGTGGTGGTGGTGGTGCCAAGGGTGGCAGTGTGGTGGTGGTGCCAGGGGTGGCAGTGAGGTGGTGCCAGGGGAGGCAGTGTGGTGGTGGTGCCAGGGGTGGCGGTGTGGTGGTGGTGCCAGGGGTGGCAGTGTGGTGGTGGTGCCAGGGGTGGCAGTATGGTGGTGGTGCCAGGGGTGGCAGTTTGGGTGGTGGTGCCAGGGGTGGCAGTGTGGTGGTGGTGGTGCCAGGGGTGGCAGTGTGGTGGTGGTGCCAGGGGTGGCAGTGTGGTGGTGGTGGTGCCAGGGGTGGCAGTGTGGTGGTGGTGGTGCCAGGGGTGGCAGTGTGGTGGTGGTGGTGCCAGGGGTGGCAGTGTGGTGGTGGTGGCAGTGCAGGGGTGGCAGTGTGGTGGTGGTGGTGCCAGGGGTGGCAGTGTGGTGGTGGTGCCAGGGGTGGCAGTGTGGTGGTGGTGGTGCCAGGGGTGGCAGTGTGGTGGTGGTGGTGCCAGGGGTGGCAGTGTGGTGGTGGTGGTGCCAGGGGTGGCAGTGTGGTGGTGGTGGTGCCAGGGGTGGCAGTGTGGTGGTGGTGGTGCCAGGGGTGGCAGTGTGGTGGTGGTGGTGGTGGTGGTGCCAGGGGTGGCAGTGTGGTGGTGGTGCCAGGGGTGGCAGTGTGGTGGTGGTGGTGCCAGGGGTGGCAGTGTGGTGGTGGTGGGGTGGCCAGGGGTGGCAGTGTGGTGGTGGTGGTGCCAGGGGTGGCAGTGTGGTGGTGGTGCCAGGGGTGGCAGTGTGGTGGTGGTGCCAGGGGTGGCAGTGTTGGTGGTGGTGGTGCCAGGGGTGGCAGTGTGGTGGTGGTGGTGCCAGGGGTGGCAGTGTGGTGGTGGTGGTGCCAGGGGTGGCAGTGTGGTGGTGGTGGTGCCAGGGGTGGCAGTGTGGTGGTGGTGGTGCCAGGGGTGGCAGTGGTGGTGGTGGTGCCAGGGGTGGCAGTGTGGTGGTGGTGCCAGGGGTGGCAGTGTGGTGGTGGTGCCAGGGGTGGCAGTGTGGTGGTGGTGGTGGCAGGGGTGGCAGTGGCAGGTGGTGGTGGTGCCAGGGGTGGCAGTGTGGTGGTGGTGCCAGGGGTGGCAGTGTGGTGGTGGTGGTGCCAGGGGTGGCAGTGTGGTGGTGGTGCCAGGGGTGGCAGTGTGGTGGTGGTGGTGCCAGGGGTGGCAGTGTGGTGGTGGTGCCAGGGGTGGCAGTGTGGTGGTGGTGGTGCCATGGGTGGCAGTGTGGTGGTGGTGGTGCCAGGGGTGGCAGTGTGGTGGTGGTGCCAGGGGTGGCAGTGTGGTGGTGGTGCCAGGGGTGGCAGTGTGGTGGTGGTGGTGCCAGGGGTGGCAGTGTGGTGGTGGTGCCAGGGGTGGCAGTGTGGTGGTGGTGCCAGGGGTGCCAGGGGTGGCAGTGTGGTGGTGGTGTGGTGGTGGTGGTGCCAGGGGTGGCAGTGTGGTGGTGGTGGTGCCAGGGGTGGCAGTGTGGTGGTGGTGGTGCCAGGGGTGGCAGTGTGGTGGTGGTGCCAGGGGTGGCAGTGTGGTGGTGGAGCCAGGGGTGGCAGGGTGGTGGTGGTGCCAGGGGTGGCAGTGTGGTGGTGGTGGTGCCAGGGGTAGCAGTGTGGTGGTGGTGCCAGGGGTGGCAGTGTGGTGGTGGTGGTGCCAGGGGTGGCAGTGTGGTGGTGGTGGTGCCAGGGGTGGCAGTGTGGTGGTGGTGGTGCCCGGGGTGGCAGTGTGGTGGTGGTGGTGCCAGGGGTGGGTGTGTGGTGGTGGTGCCAGGGTGGCAGTGGGTGGTGGTGCCAGGGGTGGCAGTGTGGTGGTGGGGGTGGTGGTGGTGCAGGGGTGGCAGTGTGGTGGTGGTGCCAGGGGTGGCAGTGTGGTGGTGGTGCCAGGGGTGGCAGTGTGGAGGTGGTGGTGCCAGGGGTGGCAGTGTGGTGGGTGGTGCCAGGGGTGGCAGTGTGGTGGTGGTGCCAGGGGTGGCAGTGTGGTGGTGGTGGTGCCAGGGGTGGCAGTGTGGTGGTGGTGGTGCCAGGGGTAGCAGTGTGGTGGTGGTGCCAGGGGTGGCAGTGTGGTGGTGGTGGTGCCAGGGGTGGCAGTGTGGTGGTGGTGGTGCCAGGGGTGGCAGTGTGGTGGTGGTGGTGCCAGGGGTGGCAGTGTGGTGGTGGTGGTGCCAGGGGTGGCAGTGTGGTGGTGGTGCCAGGGGTGGCAGTGGGTGGTGGTGCCAGGGGTGGCAGTGTGGTGGTGGTGCCAGGGGTGGCAGTGTGGTGGTGGTGCCAGGGGTGGCAGTGTGGTGGTGGTGGTGGCAGGGGTGGCAGTGTGTGTGGTGGTGGTGGCAGTGTGGTGGTGGTGCCAGGGGTGGCAGTGTGGTGGTGGTGCCAGGGGTGGCAGTGTGGTGGTGGTGCCAGGGGTGGCAGTGTGGTGGTGGTGCCAGGGGTGGCAGTGTGGTGGTGGTGCCAGGGGTGGCAGTGTGGTGGTGGTGCCAGGGGTGGCAGTGTGGTGGTGGTGGTGCCAGGGGTGGCAGTGTGGTGGTGGTGGTGCCAGGGGTGGCAGTGTGGTGGTGGTGGTGCCAGGGGTGGCAGTGTGGTGGTGGTGGTGCCAGGGGTGGCAGTGTGGTGGTGGTGCCAGGGGTGGCAGTGTGGTGGTGGTGGTGCCAGGGGTGGCAGTGTGGTGGTGGTGGTGCCAGGGGTGGCAGTGTGGTGGTGGTGGTGCCAGGGGTGGCAGTGTGGTGGTGGTGCCAGGGGTGGCAGTGTGGTGGTGGTGCCAGGGGTGGCAGTGTGGTGGTGGTGGTGCCAGGGGTGGCAGTGTGGTGGTGGTGGTGCCAGGGGTGGCAGTGTGGTGGTGGTGGTGCCAGGGGTGGCAGTGGGTGGTGGTGGTGCCAGGGGTGGCAGTGTGGTGGTGGTGGTGGTGCCAAGGGTGGCAGTGTGGTGGTGGTGGTGCCAGGGGTGGCAGTGTGGCAGTGGCAGTGTGGTGGTGGTGCCAGGGGTGGCAGTGTGGTGGTGGTGCCAGGGGTGGCAGTGTGGTGGTGGTGGGGTGGCAGTGGTGGCAGGGGTGGTGTGTGGTGGTGCCAGGGGTGGCAGTGTGGTGGTGGTGGTGCCAGGGGTGGCAGTGTGGTGGTGGTGGTGTCAGGGGTGGCAGTGTGGTGGTGGTGCCAGGGGTGGCAGTGTGGTGGTGGTGCCAGGGGTGGCAGTGGTGGTGGTGCCAGGGGTGGCAGTGTGGTGGTGGTGCCAGGGGTGGCAGTGGTGGTGGTGGTGGTGCCAGGGGTGGCAGTGTGGTGGTGGTGCCAGGGGTGGCAGTGTGGTGGTGGTGCCAGGGGTGGCAGTGTGGTGGTGGTGCCAGGGGTGGCAGTGTGGTGGTGGTGGTGCCAGGGGTGGCAGTGTGGTGGTGGTGCCAGGGGTGGCAGTGGGGTGGTGGTGGTGGGGGTGCCAGGGGTGGCAGAGTGGTGGTGGTGGTGGTGGTGGTGCAGGGGTGGCAGTGTGGGGGTGGTGGTGGTGGTGGTGCCAGGGGTGGCAGTGTGGTGGTGGTGCCAGGGGTGGCAGGGGGTGGTGGTGGTGCCAGGGGTGGCCGTGTGGTGGTGGTGGTGCCAGGGGTGGCGGTGTGGTGGTGGTGGTGCCAGGGGTGGCAGTGTGGTGGTGGTGGTGCCAGGGGTGGCAGTGTGGTGGTGGTGGTGCCAGGGGTGGCAGTGTGGTGGTGGTGGTGCCAGGGGTGGCAGTGTGGTGGTGGTGGTGCCAGGGGTGGCAGTGTGGTGGTGGTGCCAGGGGTGGGTGGTGTGGGGGTGGTGGTGGTGGTGCCAGGGGTGGCAGTGTGGTGGTGGTGGTGCCAGGGGTGGCAGTGTGGTGGTGGTGGTGCCAGGGGTGGCAGTGTGGTGGTGGTGGGGGTGGCAGTGTGTGGTGGTGGTGGTGCCAGGGGTGGCAGTGTGGTGGTGGTGGTGCCAGGGGTGGCAGTGTGGTGGTGGTGGTGCCAGGGGTGGCAGTGTGGTGGTGGTGGTGCCAGGGGTGGCAGTGTGGTGGTGGTGGTGCCAGGGGTGGCAGTGTGGTGGTGGTGGTGCCAGGGGTGGCAGTGTGGTGGTGGTGGTGCCAGGGGTGGCAGTGTGGTGGTGGTGGTGCCAGGGGTGGCAGTGGTGGTGGTGGTGCCAGGGGTGGCAGGGGTGGCAGTGTGGTGGTGGTGGTGCCAGGGGTGGCAGTGTGGTGGTGGTGGCAGTGTGGGTGGCAGTGTGGTGGTGGTGGTGCCAGGGGTGGCAGTGTGGTGGTGGTGCCAGGGGTGGCCAGGGGTGGCAGTGGTGGTGGTGCCAGGGGTGGCAGTGTGGTGGTGGTGGTGCCAGGGGTGGCAGTGTGGTGGTGGTGCCAGGGGTGGCAGTGTGGTGGTGGTGCCAGGGGTGGCAGTGGTGCCAGGGGTGGCAGTGTGGTGGTGGTGGTGCCAGGGGTGGCAGTGTGGTGGTGGTGGTGCCAGGGGTGGCAGTGTGGTGGTGGTGGTGCCAGGGGTGGCAGTGTGGTGGTGGTGCCAGGGGTGGCAGTGTGGTGGTGGTGGTGCCAGGGGTGGCAGTGTGGTGGTGGTGGTGGTGCCAGGGGTGGCAGTGTGGTGGTGGGTGCCAGGGGTGGCAGTGTGGTGGTGGTGGGGGTGCCAGGGGTGGCAGTGTGGTGGTGGTGGTGGTGCAGGGGTGGCAGTGTGGTGGTGGTGGTGCCAGGGGTGGCAGTGTGGTGGTGGTGGTGCCAGGGGTGGCAGTGTGGTGGTGGTGCCAGGGGTGGCAGTGTGGTGGTGGTGGTGCCAGGGGTGGCAGTGTGGTGGTGGTGGTGTGGTGGTGTGTGGTGGTGGTGCAGGGGTGGCAGTGTGGTGGTGGGGGTGGCAGTGTGGTGGTGCCAGGGGTGGCAGTGTGGTGGTGGTGGTGCCAGGGGTGGCAGTGTGGTGGGTGGTGCCAGGGGTGGCAGTGTGGTGGTGGTGGTGGTGGCAGGGGTGGCAGTGTGTGTGGTGGTGCCAGGGGTGGCAGTGTGGTGGTGGTGGTGCCAGGGGTGGCAGTGTGGTGGTGGTGGTGGGGTGGCAGGGGTGGCAGTGTGGGTGGTGGTGCCAGGGGTGGCAGTGTGGTGGTGGTGGTGCCAGGGGTGGCAGTGTGGTGGTGGTGCCAGGGTGGCAGTGTGGTGGTGGTGCCAGGGGTGGCAGTGTGGTGGTGGTGGTGGGGTGCCAGGGGTGGCAGTGTGGTGGTGGTGGTGCCAGGGGTGGCAGTGTGGTGGTGGTGGTGCCAGGGGTGGCAGTGTGGTGGTGGTGCCAGGGGTGGCAGTGTGGTGGTGGTGGTGTGGTGGTGGTGGTGCCAGGGGTGGCAGTGTGGTGGTGGTGGTGCCAGGGGTGGCAGTGTGGTGGTGGTGCCAGGGGTGGCAGTGGGTGGCAGTGGTGGCAGTGGGTGGTGGTGGTGGTGGGGTGGCAGTGTGGTGGTGGTGGTGCCAGGGGTGGCAGTGTGGTGGTGGTGGTGCCAGGGGTGGCAGTGTGGTGGTGGTGGGGGTGCCAGGGGTGGCAGTGTGGGCAGTGTGGTGGTGGTGCCAGGGGTGGCAGGGTGGCAGTGGTGGTGCCAGTGGTGGCAGTGGGTGGCAGTGGTGGTGGTGGTGGTGCCAGGGGTGGCAGTGTGGTGGTGGTGGTGCCAGGGGTGGCAGTGTGGTGGTGGTGGGGGTGGCAGTGTGGTGGTGGTGCAGGGGTGGCAGTGTGGTGGTGGTGGTGTGGTGCCAGGGGTGGCAGTGTGGTGGTGGTGCCAGGGGTGGCAGTGTGGTGGTGGTGCCAGGGGTGGCAGTGTGGTGGTGGTGGTGCCAGGGGTGCCAGGGGTGGCAGTGTGGTGGTGGTGGTGCCAGGGGTGGCAGTGTGGTGGTGGTGGCAGGGGGTGGTGGTGGTGCCAGGGGTGGTGTTGGTGGTGCCAGGGGTGTCAGGGGTGGTGGTGCCAGGGGTGTCAGAGGTGGTGGTGCCAGGGGTGGCAGTGTGGTGGTGGTGGTGCCAGGGGTGGCAGTGTGGTGGTGGTGGTGCCAGGGGTGGCAGTGTGGTGGTGGTGGTGCCAGGGGTGGCAGTGTGGTGGTGGTGGTGCCAGGGGTGGCAGTGTGGTGGTGGTGGTGCCAGGGGTGGCAGTGTGGTGGTGGTGGTGCCAGGGGTGGCAGTGTGGTGGTGGTGGTGCCAGGGGTGGCAGTGTGGTGGTGGTGGTGCCAGGGGTGGCAGTGTGGTGGTGGTGGTGCCAGGGGTGGCAGTGTGGTGGTGGTGGTGGTGGCAGGGGTGGCAGTGTGGTGGTGGTGGCAGGGGTGGCAGTGTGGTGGTGGTGGTGCCAGGGGTGGCAGTGTGGTGGTGGTGGTGCCAGGGGTGGCAGTGTGGTGGTGGTGCCAGGGGTGGCAGTGTGGTGGTGGTGGTGCCAGGGGTGGCAGTGTGGTGGTGGTGGTGCCAGGGGTGGCAGTGTGGTGGTGGTGGTGCCAGGGGTGGCAGTGTGGTGGGTGCCAGGGCAGTGTGTGGTGGTGGTGCAGGGGTGGCAGTGTGGTGGTGGTGCCAGGGGTGGCAGTGTGGTGGTGGTGGTGCCTGGGGTGGCTGTGTGGTGGTGGTGGTGGTGGCAGGGGTGGCAGTGTGGTGGTGGTGGTGCCAGGGGTGGCAGTGTGGTGGTGGTGGTGCCAGGGGTGGCAGTGTGGTGGTGGTGGTGGTGGTGCCAGGGGTGGCAGTGTGGTGGTGGTGGTGCCAGGGGTGGCAGTGTGGTGGTGGTGGTGCCAGGGGTGGCAGTGTGGTGGTGGTGGTGGCAGGGGTGGCAGTGTGGTGGTGGTGCCAGGGGTGGCAGTGTGGTGGTGGTGGTGCCAGGGGTGGCAGTGTGGTGGTGGTGGTGCCAGGGGTGGCAGTGTGGTGGTGGTGGTGCCAGGGGTGGCAGTGTGGTGGTGGTGGTGCCAGGGGTGGCAGTGTGGTGGTGGTGGTGGTGCCAGGGGTGGCAGTGTGGTGGTGGTGCCAGGGGTGCCAGTGGGTGGCCAGGGGTGGCAGTGTGGTGGTGGTGGTGCCAGGGGTGGCAGTGTGGTGGTGGTGCCAGGGGTGGCAGTGTGGTGGTGGTGGTGCCAGGGGTGGCAGTGTGGTGGTGGTGGTGCCAGGGGTGGCAGTGTGGTGGTGGTGCCAGGGGTGGCAGTGTGGTGGTGGTGCCAGGGGTGGCAGTGTGGTGGTGGTGGTGGCAGTGTGGGGTGGCAGTGTGGTGGTGGTGGTGCCAGGGGTGGCAGTGTGGTGGTGGTGGTGCCAGGGGTGGCAGTGTGGTGGTGGTGCCAGGGGTGGCAGTGTGGTGGTGGTGCCAGGGGTGGCAGTGTGGTGGTGGTGGTGCCAGGGGTGGTGGTGTGGTGGTGGTGGTGCCAGGGGTGGCAGTGTGGTGGTGGTGGTGCCAGGGGTGGCAGTGTGGTGGTGGTGGTGCCAGGGGTGGCAGTGTGGTGGTGGTGGTGCCAGGGGTGGCAGTGTGGTGGTGGTGCCAGGGGTGGCAGTGGGTGGTGGTGTGGTGGCAGTGGTGGGGGTGGCAGTGTGGTGGTGGTGGTGCCAGGGGTGGCAGTGTGGTGGTGGTGGTGCCAGGGGCAGTGGCAGTGTGGCAGTGGTGGTGCCAGGGGTGGCAGTGTGGTGGTGGTGGTGCCAGGGGTGGCAGTGTGGTGGTGGTGGTGCCAGGGGTGGCAGTGTGGTGGTGGTGGTGCCAGGGGTGGCAGTGTGGTGGTGGTGGTGCCAGGGGTGGCAGTGTGGTGGTGGTGCCAGGGGTGGCAGTGTGGTGGTGGTGGTGGGGTGGGGTGGCAGTGTGGTGGTGGTGGTGCCAGGGGTGGCAGTGTGGTGGTGGTGGTGCAGGGGTGGCAGTGTGGTGGTGGTGGTGCCAGGGGTGGCAGTGTGGTGGTGGTGGTGCCAGGGGTGGCAGTGTGATGGTGGTGGTGCCAGGGGTGGCAGTGTGGTGGTGGTGGTGCCAGGGGTGGCAGTGTGGTGGTGGTGCCAGGGGTGGCAGTGTGGTGGTGGTGGTGCAAGGGGTGGCAGTGTGGTGGTGGTGGTGCCAGGGGTGGCAGAGTGGTGGTGGTGGTGCCAGGGGTGGCAGTGTGGTGGTGGTGGTGGTGCCAGTGGGTGGTGGTGCCAGTGTGGCAGTGGGTGGTGGTGCCAGGGGTGGCAGTGTGGTGGTGGTGGTGCCAGGGGTGGCAGTGTGGTGGTGGTGCCAGGGGTGGCAGTGTGGTGGTGGTGGTGCCAGGGGTGGCAGTGTGGTGGTGGTGGTGGTGGTGGTGGTGGGGTGGCAGTGTGGTGGTGGTGGTGCCAGGGGTGGCAGTGTGGTGGTGGTGCCAGGGGTGGCAGTGTGGTGGTGGTGGTGCCAGGGGTGGCAGTGTGGTGGTGGTGCCAGGGGTGGCAGTGTGGTGGTGGGTGCCAGGGGTGGCAGTGTGGTGGTGGTGGTGCCAGGGGTGGCAGTGTGGTGGTGGTGGTGCCAGGGGTGGCAGTGTGGTGGTGGTGCCAGGGGTGGCAGTGGTGGTGGTGGTGGTGGCAGGGGTGGCAGGGTGGTGGTGGTGGTGCCAGGGGTGGCAGTGTGGTGGTGGTGGTGCCAGGGGTGGCAGTGTGGGTGGTGGTGCCAGGGGTGGCAGGGGGGGTGGCAGTGTGGTGGTGGTGGTGGTGGCGGGGGTGGCAGTGTGGTGGTGGTGGTGGTGGTGCCAGGGGTGGCAGTGTGGTGGTGGTGCCAGGGGTGGCAGTGTGGTGGTGGTGCCAGGGGTGGCAGTGTGGTGGTGCCAGGGGTGGCAGTGTCGTGGCGGTGGTGCCAGGGGTGGCAGTGTGGTGGTGGTGGTGCCAGGGGTGGCAAGTGTGGTGTTGGTGGAGCCAGGGGTGGGAGTGTGTTGGTGTTCGTGCCAGGGGTGGCGTGGTGGTGGGGGTGGTGCCAGGGGTGGAAGTGTGGTGGTGGTGGTGCCAGGGGTGGCAGTGTGGTGGTGGTGGTGCCAGGGGTGGCAGTGTGGTGGTGGTGCCAGGGGTGGCAGTGTGGTGGTGGTGCAGGGGTGGCAGTGTGGTGGTGGTGGGGTGGCAGTGTGGGGGTGGCAGTGTGGTGGTGGTGGTGGTGCCAGGGGTGGCAGTGTGGTGGTGGTGGTGCCAGGGGTGGCAGTGTGGTGGTGGTGGTGCCAGGGGTGGCAGGGGTGGCAGTGTGGTGGTGGTGGTGCCAGGGGTGGCAGTGTGGTGGTGGTGGTGCCAGGGGTGGCAGTGTGGTGGTGGTGGTTCCAGGGGTGGCAGTGTGGTGGTGGTGCCAGGGGTGGCAGTGTGGTGGTGGTGGTGCCAGGGGTGGCAGTGTGGTGGTGGTGCCAGGGGTGGCAGGGGTGGCAGTGTGGTGTGTGGTGGTGCCAGGGGTGGCAGTGTGGTGGTGGTGGTGCCAGGGGTGGCAGTGTGGTGGTGGTGGTGCCAGGGGTGGCAGTGTGGTGGTGGTGGTGGTGGTGGTGGTGCAGGGGTGGCAGTGTGGTGGTGGTGCCAGGGGTGGCAGTGTGGTGGTGGTGGTGCCAGGGGTGGCAGTGTGGTGGTGGTGCCAGGGGTGGCAGTGTGGTGGTGGTGCCAGGGGTGCCAGGGGTGGCAGTGTGTGGTGGTGGTGCCAGGGGTGGCAGTGTGGTGGTGGTGGTGCCAGGGGTGGCAGTGGTGGTGGTGGTGGTGGTGGTGTGGTGGGGGTGGCAGTGTGGTGGTGGTGGTGCCAGGGGTGGCAGTGTGGTGGTGGTGGTGCCAGGGGTGGCAGTGTGGTGGTGGTGGTGGTGGCAGTGTGGTGGTGTGTGGTGTGGCCAGGGGTGGCAGTGTGGTGGTGGTGGTGCCAGGGGTGGCAGTGTGGTGGTGGTGGTGCCAGGGGTGGCAGTGTGGTGGTGGTGTGCCAGGGGTGGCAGTGTGGTGGTGGTGCCAGGGGTGGCAGTGTGGTGGTGGTGCCAGGGGTGGCAGTGTGGTGGTGGTGGTGCCAGGGGTGGCAGTGTGGTGGTGGTGGTGCCAGGGGTGGCAGTGTGGTGGTGGTGGTGCCAGGGGGCAGTGGCAGTGTGGTGTGTGGTGGTGCCAGGGGTGGCAGTGTGGTGGTGGTGCCAGGGGTGGCAGTGTGGTGGTGGTGGTGCCAGGGGTGGCAGTGTGGTGGTGGTGCCAGGGGTGGCAGGGGTGGCAGTGTGGTGGTGGTGCCAGGGGTGGCAGTGTGGTGGTGGTGCCAGGGGTGGCAGTGTGGTGGTGGTGGTGCCAGGGGTGGCAGTGTGGTGGTGGTGGTGCCAGGGGTGGCAGTGTGGTGGTGGTGGGGGTGGCAGTGTGGTGGCCAGTGGTGGCAGGTGGTGGTGGTGGTGCCAGGGGTGGCAGTGTGGTGGTGGTGGTGCCAGGGGTGGCAGTGTGGTGGTGGTGGTGCCAGGGGTGGCAGTGTGGTGGTGGTGGTGCCAGGGGTGGCAGTGTGGTGGTGGTGGTGCCAGGGGTGGCAGTGTGGTGGTGGTGGTGCCAGGGGTGGCAGTGTGGTGGTGGTGCCAGGGGTGCCAGGGGTGGCAGTGTGGTGGGTGGGTGGTGCCAGGGGTGGCAGTGTGGTGGTGGTGGTGCCAGGGGTGGCAGTGTGGTGGTGGTGGTGCCAGGGGTGGCAGTGTGGTGGTGGTGGTGCCAGGGGTGGCAGTGTGGTGGTGGTGGTGCCAGGGGTGGCAGTGTGGTGGTGGTGGTGCCAGGGGTGTGCAGGGGTGTGGTGGTGGTGGTGCCAGGGGTGGCAGTGTGGTGGTGGTGGTGCCAGGGGTGGCAGTGTGGTGGTGGTGGTGCCAGGGGTGGCAGGGGTGGCAGTGTGGTGGTGGTGGTGCCAGGGGTGGCAGTGTGGTGGTGGTGCCAGGGGTGGCAGTGTGGTGGTGGTGGTGCCAGGGGTGGCAGTGGCAGTGTGGTGGTGGTGCCAGGGGTGGCAGTGTGGTGGTGGGGGTGGTGGTGGCAGGGGTGGCAGTGTGGTGGTGGTGGTGCCAGGGGTGGCAGTGTGGTGGTGGTGGTGCCAGGGGTGGCAGTGTGGTGGTGGTGGTGCCAGGGGTGGCAGTGTGGTGGTGGTGGTGCCAGGGGTGGCAGTGTGGTGGTGGTGGTGCCAGGGGTGGCAGTGTGGTGGTGGTGGTGCCAGGGGTGGCAGTGGTGGCAGGTGGTGGTGGTGGTGGTGCCAGGGGTGGCAGTGTGGTGGTGGTGGTGCCAGGGGTGGCAGTGTGGTGGTGGTGGTGCCAGGGGTGGCAGTGTGGTGGTGGTGGTGCCAGGGGTGGCAGTGTGGTGGTGGTGGTGCCAGGGGTGGCAGTGTGGTGGTGTCAGGGGTGGCAGTGTGGTGGTGGTGGTGGTGCCAGGGGTGGCAGTGTGGTGGTGGTGGTGCCAGGGGTGGCAGTGTGGTGGTGGTGGTGCAGGGGTGGCAGTGTGGTGGTGGTGCCAGGGGTGGCAGCAGTGTGGTGGTGGTGGCAGTGTGGTGGTGGTGGTGCCAGGGGTGGCAGTGTGGTGGTGGTGGTGCCAAGGGTGGCAGTGTGGTGGTGGTGCCAGGGGTGGCAGTGTGGTGGTGGTGCCAGGGGTGGTGGGTGTGGCAGTGTGGTGGTGGTGCCAGGGGTGGCAGTGTGGTGGTGGTGCCAGGGGTGGCAGTGTGGTGGTAGTGGTGCCAAGGGTGGCAGTGTGGTGGTTGTGGTGCCAGGGGTGGCAGTGTGGTGGTGGTGGTGCCAGGGGTGGCAGTGTGGTGGTGGTGCCAGGGGTGGCAGTGTGGTGGTGGTGGTGCCAGGGGTGGCAGTGTGGTGGTGGTGGTGCCAGGGTTGGCAGTGAGGTAATGGTGGTGGTAGTGCCAGGGTTGGCAGTGTGGTGGTGGTGGTGCCAGGGGTGGCAGTGTGGTGGTGGTGGTGCCAGGGGTGGCAGTGGCAGTGGTGGTGGTGGTGCCAGGGGTGGCAGTGTGGTGGTGGTGGGGGTGCAGGGTGGCAGTGTGGTGGTGGTGGTGCCAGGGGTGGCAGTGTGGTGGTGGTGCCAGGGGTGGCAGTGTGGTGGTGGTGGTGCCAGGGGTGGCAGTGTGGTGGGTGGTGCCAGGGGTGGCAGTGTGGTGGTGGTGGTGCCAGGGGTGGCAGTGTGGTGGTGGTGGTGCCAGGGGTGGCAGTGTGGTGGTGGTGGTGCCAGGGGTGGCAGTGTGGTGGTGGTGGTGCCAGGGGTGGCAGTGTGGTGGTGGTGGTGCCAGGGGTGGCGGTGTGGTGGTGGTGGTGCCAGGGGTGGCAGTGTGGTGGTGGTGGTGCCAGGGGTGGCAGTGTGGTGGTGGTGCCAGGGGTGGCAGTGTGGTGGTGGTGGCAGTGTGGTGGTGGTGCCAGGGGTGGCAGTGTGGTGGTGGTGCCAGGGGTGGCAGTGTGGTGGTGGTGGTGCCAGGGGTGGCAGTGTGGTGGTGGTGGTGCCAGGGGTGGCAGTGTGGTGGTGGTGGTGCCAGGGGTGGCAGTGTGGTGGTGGTGGTGCCAGGGGTGGCAGTGTGGTGGTGGTGGTGCCAGGGGTGGCAGTGTGGTGGTGGTGCCAGGGGTGGCAGTGTGGTGGTGGTGGTGCCAGGGGTGGCAGTGTGGTGGTGGTGCCAGGGGTGGCAGTGTGGTGGTGGTGGTGCCAGGGGTGGCAGTGTGGTGGTGGTGCCAGGGGTGGCAGTGTGGTGGTGGTGGTGCCAGGGGTGGCAGGGGTGGCAGTGTGGTGGTGGTGCCAGGGGTGGCAGTGTGGTGGTGGTGGTGCCAGGGGTGGCAGTGTGGTGGTGGTGCCAGGGGTGGCAGTGTGGTGGTGGTGGTGGCAGTGTGGTGGTGGTGGTGCAGGGGTGGCAGTGTGGTGGTGGTGGTGCCAGGGGTGGCAGTGTGGTGGTGGTGCCAGGGGTGGCAGTGTGGTGGTGGTGGTGCCAGGGGTGGCAGTGTGGTGGTGGTGGTGCCAGGGGTGGCAGTGTGGTGGTGGTGGTGCCAGGGGTGGCAGTGTGGTGGTGGTGCCAGGGGTGGCAGTGTGGTGGTGGTGCCAGGGGTGGCAGTGTGGTGGTGGTGGTGCCAGGGGTGGCAGTGGGGGCGTGGTGGTGGGGGTGCCAGGGGTGGCAGTGTGGTGGTGGTGCCAGGGGTGGCAGTGTGGTGGTGGTGGTGCCAGGGGTGGCAGTGTGGTGGTGGTGGTGCCAGGGGTGGCAGTGTGGTGGTGGTGGTGCCAGGGGTGGCAGTGTGGTGGTGGTGCCAGGGGTGGCAGTGTGGTGGTGGTGGTGCCAGGGGTGGCAGTGTGGTGGTGGTGCCAGGGGTGGCAGTGTGGTGGTGGTGGTGCCAGGGGTGGCAGTGTGGTGGTGGTGCCAGGGGTGGCAGTGTGGTGGTGGTGCCAGGGGTGGCAGTGTGGTGGTGGTGGTGCCAGGGGTGGCAGTGTGGTGGTGGTGGTGCCAGGGGTGGCAGTGTGGTGGTGGTGGTGCCAGGGGTGGCAGTGTGGTGGTGGTGGTGCCAGGGGTGGCAGTGTGGTGGTGGTGGTGCCAGGGGTGGCAGTGGCAGTGGTGGTGGTGGGTGCCAGGGGTGGCAGTGTGGTGGTGGTGGTGCCAGGGGTGGCAGTGTGGTGGTGGTGGTGGTGCCAGGGGTGGCAGTGTGGTGGTGGTGCCAGGGGTGGCAGTGTGGTGGTGGTGGTGCCAGGGGTGGCAGTGTGGTGGTGGTGCCAGGGGTGGCAGTGTGGTGGTGGTGGTGCCAGGGGTGGCAGTGTGGTGGTGGTGGTGGGGCCAGGGGTGGCAGTGTGGTGGTGGTGCCAGGGGTGGCAGTGTGGTGGTGGTGCCAGGGGTGGCAGTGTGGTGGTGGTGCCAGGGGTGGCAGTGGGGTGGCAGGGGTGGCAGTGGTGGTGGTGCCAGGGGTGGCAGTGTGGTGGTGGTGGTGCCAGGGGTGGCAGTGTGGTGGTGGTGGTGGAGGCAGGGGTGGCAGTGTGGTGGTGGTGGTGCCAGGGGTGGCAGTGTGGTGGTGGTGGTGCCAGGGGTGGCAGTGTGGTGGTGGTGGTGCCAGGGGTGGCAGTGTGGTGGTGGTGGTGCCAGGGGTGGCAGTGTGGTGGTGGTGGTGCCAGGGGTGGCAGTGTGGTGGTGGTGCCAGGGGTGGCAGTGTGGTGGTGGTGCAAGGGGTGGCAGTGTGGTGGTGGTGGTGCCAGGGGTGGCAGTGTGGTGGTGGTGGTGCCAGGGGTGGCAGTGTGGTGGTGGTGGTGCCAGGGGTGGCAGTGTGGTGGTGGTGGTGCCAGGGGTGGCAGTGTGGTGGTGGTGGTGCCAGGGGTGGCAGTGTGGTGGTGGTGGTGCCAGGGGTGGCAGTGTGGTGGTGGTGGTGCCAGGGGTGGCAGTGTGGTGGTGGTGGTGGTGGTGCAGGGGTGGCAGTGTGGTGGTGGTGGTGCCAGGGGTGGCAGTGTGGTGGTGGTGGTGCCACGGGTGGCAGTGTGGTGGTGGTGGTGCCAGGGGTGGCAGTGTGGTGGTGGTGGTGCCAGGGGTGGCAGTGTGGTGGTGGTGGTGCCAGGGGTGGCAGTGTGGTGGTGGTGGTGCCAGGGGTGGCAGTGTGGTGGTGGTGGTGCCAGGGGTGGCAGGGGTGGCAGTGTGGGCAGGTGGTGGTGGTGCCAGGGGTGGCAGTGTGGTGGTGGTGGTGCCAGGGGTGGCAGTGTGGTGGTGGTGGTGCCAGGGGTGGCAGTGTGGTGGTGGTGGTGGTGGTGCCAGGGGTGGCAGTGTGGTGGTGGTGCCAGGGGTGGCAGTGTGGTGGTGGTGCCAGGGGTGGCAGTGTGGTGGTGGTGGTGCCAGGGGTGGCAGTGTGGTGGTGGTGCCAGGGGTGGCAGTGTGGTGGTGGTGGTGCCAGGGGTGGCAGTGTGGTGGTGGTGGTGCCAGGGGTGGCAGTGTGGTGGTGGGTGGTGCCAGGGGTGGCAGTGTGGTGGTGGTGGTGGTGGGTGGCAGTGTATTGGTGGTGGTGGTGGTGCCAGGGGTGGCAGTGTGGTGGTGGTGCCAGGGGTGGCAGTGTGGTGGTGGTGGTGCCAGGGGTGGCAGTGTGGTGGTGGTGGTGCCAGGGGTGGCAGTGTGGTGGTGGTGGTGCCAGGGGTGGCAGTGTGGTGGTGGTGGTGCCAGGGGTGGCAGTGTGGTGGTGGTGGTGCCAGGGGTGGCAGTGTGGTGGTGGTGGTGGTGGTGCCAGGGGTGGCAGTGTGGTGGTGGTGGTGCCAGGGGTGGCAGTGTGGTGGTGGTGGTGCCAGGGGTGGCAGTGTGGTGGTGGTGGTGCCAGGGGTGGCAGTGTGGTGGTGGTGGTGCCAGGGGTGGCAGTGTGGTGGTGGTGCCAGGGGTGGCAGGGGTGGCAGGGGTGGCAGTGTGGTGGTGGTGCCAGGGGTGGCAGTGTGGTGGTGGTGGTGCCAGGGGTGGCAGTGTGGTGGTGGTGGTGCCAGGGGTGGCAGTGTGGTGGTGGTGCCAGGGGTGGCAGTGTGGTGGTGGTGGTGCCAGGGGTGGCAGTGTGGTGGTGGTGCCAGGGGTGGCAGTGTGGTGGTGGTGGTGGCAGGGGTGGCAGTGTGGTGGTGGTGGTGCCAGGGGTGGCAGTGTGGTGGTGGTGCCAGGGGTGGCAGTGTGGTGGTGGTGGTGCCAGGGGTGGCAGTGTGGTGGTGGTGGTGCCAGGGGTGGCAGTGTGGTGGTGGTGGTGCCAGGGGTGGCAGTGTGGTGGTGGTGCCAGGGGTGGCAGTGTGGTGGTGGTGGTGCCAGGGGTGGCAGTGTGGTGGTGGTGGTGCCAGGGGTGGCAGTGTGGTGGTGGTGCCAGGGGTGGCAGTGTGGTGGTGGTGGTGCCAGGGGTGGCAGTGTGGTGGTGGTGGTGCCAGGGGTGGCAGTGTGGTGGTGGTGGTGCCAGGGGTGGCAGTGTGGTGGTGGTGGTGCCAGGGGTGGCAGTGTGGTGGTGGTGGTGCCAGGGGTGGCAGTGGGTGGGGGTGTGCCAGGGGTGGCAGTGTGGTGGTGGTGCCAGGGGTGGCAGTGTGGTGGTGGTGGTGCCAGGGGTGGCAGTGTGGTGGTGGTGGTGCCAGGGGTGGCAGTGTGGTGGTGGTGCCAGGGGTGGCAGTGTGGTGGTGGTGGTGCCAGGGGTGGCAGTGTGGTGGTGGTGGTGCCAGGGGTGTGGTGGTGTGGTGCCAGGGGTGGCAGTGGTGGTGGTGGTGCCAGGGGTGGCAGTGTGGTGGTGGTGGTGGTGGCAGGGGGTGGCAGTGGTGGCAGTGTGGTGGTGGTGCCAGGGGTGGCAGTGTGGTGGTGGTGGTGCCAGGGGGCAGGGGCCAGGGGTGGCAGTGTGGTGGTGGTGGTGCCAGGGGTGGCAGTGTGGTGGTGGTGGTGCCAGGGGTGGCAGTGTGGTGGTGGTGCCAGGGGTGGCAGTGGTGGTGGTGGTGGTGCCAGGGGTGGCAGTGTGGTGGTGGTGGTGCCAGGGGTGGCAGTGTGGTGGTGGTGCCAGGGGTGGCAGTGTGGTGGTGGTGCCAGGGGTGCCAGGGTGGCAGTGTGGTGGTGGTGGTGCCAGGGGTGGCAGTGTGGTGGTGGTGGTGCCAGGGGTGGCAGTGTGGTGGTGGTGGGGTGGCAGGGGTGGTGGTGCCAGGGGTGGCAGTGGGTGGTGGTGCCAGGGGTGGCAGTGTGGTGGTGGTGCCAGGGGTGGCAGTGTGGGTGGTGGTGCCAGGGGTGGCAGTGTGGTGGTGGTGCCAGGGGTGGCAGTGTGGTGGTGGTGGTGCCAGGGGTGGCAGTGTGGTGGTGGTGCCAGGGGTGGCAGTGTGGTGGTGGTGGTGCCAGGGGTGGCAGTGTGGTGGTGGTGGTGCCAGGGGTGGCAGTGTGGTGGTGGTGGTGCCAGGGGTGGCAGTGTGGTGGTGGTGGTGCCAGGGGTGGCAGTGTGGTGGTGGTGGTGCCAGGGGTGGCAGTGGGGTGGTGGTGGTGGTGCCAGGGGTGGCAGTGTGGTGGTGGTGGTGCCAGGGGTGGCAGTGTGGTGGTGGTGGTGCCAGGGGTGGCAGTGTGGTGGTGGTGGTGCCAGGGGTGGCAGTGTGGTGGTGGTGGTGCCAGGGGTGGCAGTGTGGGGGTGGTGCCAGGGGTGGCAGTGTGGTGGTGGTGGTGCCAGGGGTGGCAGTGTGGTGGTGGTGCCAGGGGTGGCAGTGTGGTGGTGGTGCCAGGGGTGGCAGTGTGGTGGTGGTGCCAGGGGTGGCAGTGTGGTGGTGGTGGTGGTGCCAGGGGTGGCAGTGTGGTGGTGGTGGTGCCAGGGGTGGCAGTGTGGTGGTGGTGGTGCCAGGGGTGGCAGTGTGGTGGTGGTGCCAGGGGTGGCAGGTGGTGGTGTGGTGGTGGTGCCAGGGGGGCAGTGTGGTGGTGGTGGTGCCAGGGGTGGCAGTGTGGTGGTGGTGGTGCCAGGGGTGGCAGTGTGGTGGTGGTGGTGCCAGGGGTGGCAGTGTGGTGGTGGTGCCAGGGGTGGCAGTGTGGTGGTGGTGCCAGGGGTGGCAGTGTGGTGGTGGTGCATGGGGTGGCAGTGTGGTGGTGGTGGTGGTGGTGCCAGGGGTGGCAGTGTGGTGGTGGTGGTGCCAGGGGTGGCAGTGTGGTGGTGGTGGTGCCAGGGGTGGCAGTGTGGTGGTGGTGGTGGTGCCAGGGGTGGCAGTGTGGTGGTGGTGGTGGTGCCAGGGGTGGCAGTGTGGTGGTGGTGGTGGTGCCAGAGTGGCAGTGTGGTTGGGGTGGTGCCAGGGGTGGAAGTGTGGTGGTGGTGCCAGGGGTGGCAGTGTGGTGGTGGTGGTGCCAGGGGTGGCAGTGTGGTGGTGGTGGTGCCAGGGGTGGCAGTGTGGTGGTGGTGCCAGGGGTGGCAGTGTGGTGGTGGTGGTGCCAGGGGTGGCAGTGTGTTGGTGGTGGTGCCAGGGGTGGCAGTGTGGTGGTGGTGGTGCCAGGGGTGGCAGTGTGGTGGTGGTGCCAGGGTGGCAGTGTGGTGGTGGTGGTGCCAGGGGTGGCAGTGTGGTGGTGGTGCCAGGGGTGGCAGTGTGGTGGTGGTGGTGCCAGGGGTGGCAGTGTGGTGGTGGTGGTGCCAGGGGTGGCAGTGGTGGTGGTGGTGGTGCCAGGGGTGGCAGTGTGGTGGTGGTGGTGCCAGGGGTGGCAGTGTGGTGGTGGTGGTGCCAGGGGTGGCAGTGTGGTGGTGGTGGTGCCAGGGGTGGCAGTGTGGTGGTGGTGGTGCCAGGGGTGGCAGTGTGGTGGTGGTGGTGCCAGGGGTGGCAGTGTGGTGGTGGTGGTGCCAGGGGTGGCAGTGTGGTGGTGGTGGTGCCAGGGGTGGCCAGGGGTGGCAGGTGGTGGTGGTGCCAGGGGTGGCAGTGTGGTGGTGGTGGTGCCAGGGGTGGCAGTGTGGTGGTGGTGCCAGGGGTGGCAGTGTGGTGGTGGTGCCAGGGGTGGCAGTGTGGTGGTGGTGCCAGGGGTGGCCAGGGGTGGCAGTGGCAGTGGTGGTGGTGCCAGGGGTGGCAGTGTGGTGGGTGGTGGCAGTGTGGGTGGCCAGGGGTGGCAGGTGGTGGTGGTGCCAGGGGTGGCAGTGTGGTGGTGGTGGTGCCAGGGGTGGCAGTGTGGTGGTGGTGGTGCCAGGGGTGGCAGTGTGGTGGTGGTGGTGCCAGGGGTGGCAGTGTGGTGGTGGTGGTGCCAGGGGTGGCAGTGTGGTGGTGGTGCCAGGGGTGGCAGTGTGGTGGTGGTGGTGCCAGGGGTGGCAGTGTGGTGGTGGTGCCAGGGGTGGCAGTGTGGGTGGTGGTGGTGCAGGGTGGCAGTGGTGGTGGTGGTGCCAGGGGTGGCAGTGTGGTGGTGGTGCCAGGGGTGGCAGTGTGGTGAGTGGTGCCTGGGGTGGCAGTATGGTGGTGGTGCCAGGGGTGGCAGTGTGGTGGTGGTGGTGCCAGGGGTGGCAGTGTGGTGGTGGTGCCAGGGGTGGCAGTGTGGTGGTGGTGGTGCCATGGGTGGCAGTGTGGTGGTGGGCCAGGGGTGGCAGTGTGGTGGTGGTGGTGCCAGGGGTGGCATTGTGGTGGTGGTGCCGGGGGTGGCAGTGTGGAGGTGGTGGTGGTGGCAGGGGTGGCAGTGTGGGTGGTGGTGCCAGGGGTGGCAGTGAGGTGGTGGTGGTGGTGCCAGGGGTGGCAGTGTGGTGGTGGTGGTGCCAGGGGTGGCAGTGTGGTGGTGGTGGTGCCAGGGGTGGCAGTGTGGTGGTGGTGCCAGGGGTGGCAGTGTGTGGTGGTGGTGCCAGGGGTGGCAGTGTGGTGGTGGTGCCAGGGGTGCCAGGGGTGGTGTGTGGTGGTGGTGGTGCCAGGGGTGGCAGTGTGGTGGTGGTGGTGGTGCCAGGGGTGGCAGTGTGGTGGTGGTGCCAGGGGTGGCAGTGTGGTGGTGGTGTGCCAGGGGTGGCAGTGTGGTGGTGGTGCCAGGGGTGGCAGTGTGGTGGTGGTGGTGCCAGGGGTGGCAGTGTGGTGGTGGTGGTGCCAGGGGTGGCAGTGTGGTGGTGGTGGTGCCAGGGGTGGCAGTGTGGGTGGTGGTGCCAGGGGTGGCAGTGTTGGTGGTGGTGCCAGGGGCGGCAGTGTGCCTCTTAAATTTTTTTAAATTTGAGTTTAAACTAACGTAGATATATGACCGAACCTAACCAACCCTACCTAACCTAACCAATCTTAACCTAACCTAAACTAACACAATTAAGTCAATAAAATACGTTCTTAATATAATATAATAATAATCATTCAAATAAGCTAATTGGAAACAATTTATTGAAAATAAAGAAATCTCTCGGCCTATTAGGCAAATCAGGCCTTGCATTGTAGGCCGAGAAGTGTGTTCTGGCTACTAGGTACGAAATATATATACATATACTCAACTATATATATACATATATAGTTATACATATATAGATGAGGCAACTATCTATAGCCTCAACTATATAGTTGAGGCAATAGATAGTGGTAAGGATTGCGATGTTGTGTACCTTGACTTTAGCAAAGCTTTGATACAGTGCCACATGAAAGACTGATTAAAAAGATAGAGGCTCATGGTATTGGGGGTGCTATATTAAGTTGTGTCGGAAAATCCGACACCATTTAATATATCATACAGACAGATAATAATTGCTGCTGTATTACCAACAAGATACCCATAGAAAACGTAACTTGTAGTGGAATTACCGTCTATAGAAAACGGGATATCATCACCACATACTATTATATTCACCACCTATTATGGTGGGAATTATTCCTAAATACATTAGTCTTTGGACTTTACCATTATAAAAACATCTCATATAAATTAACTTAATTATCAATATTAAAGTAGAGTAAATGTGACCCTTCTATCACTTTGTCATCTGGACAATGTAAGCCAGGCGTCAGAGTGAGGAAGGAGGGGCAGCCATTGTTGTTGTCACCTCCGAGACGCATGGAGCAAATTCGGCTCCTATCATATCTGGACAATGTCGGCCAGTAGCGTCAGTGAGGATGGAGGGGCAGCCATTGTTATTGTCACCTCCGAGACGTGTGGAGCAAATTCGGCTCCTATCATATCTGGACAATGTAGGCCAGTACCGTCAATAGTATGGAGTGTTAGACATTGCCATTGTTTATACTAAGACCAGAGGCACACGGGAGCAAATACGGCTCCTGTTAATTTTACTTGGACGTAGTGTTATGGAAACCAAAGGTGTACCATCTTCAACACGCTGTCAACAAATCAAGTTAAGTGTTCTTTACGAAACCCATTATCTATCATTAGTGGCCATTAATGTCATTGGGTAGGGTTAGCAGGTTAGAGCACGAGATAGCCTCAAACTAAAGGTAATTAAGCCAGGTCTTTATTGTTCCATGTACAGTATTTTCTCTGACATAGCTTGTCATATATAGGTATCTGGCTTTACAGCTAGCGCCCTTTTGACAGGTCAAGACGAGGAAGCAAGACTTTGTGCACCAGTTACTGGGTGATGGAAGCTACCTCAAAGAGGATAATTTGGTGTCTACACCCTAGTTATACCTGGTGGACTAACCTGCTGTACTATAAGATAAGGAACCTTTTCAATGTATGTAGTTAATACTGTAGTTTGATTGGCAAGTTGGATTAGGGCATGGCTATACCAAAGGAAACATAGAGTTAATATAAATGGGGTTACGTCTGAATGGGAAAATGTTTTAAGTGGAATGCATCAAGGCTTTGTCCTGGGACCTCTGTTGTTTATAATATATATAAATGATTTAGAATCAGGTTTGAATAGCAACATTGGCAAATTTGCCGATGATACAAAAATCGGTAGAGAAATAAACATGGAAGACTCACTATCACTTCATGTCGATCTAAATAGGGGGTTTGAAATGGTCAAAAGATTGGCAGATGCAGTTAGTATTCGATCTAATCAATTTATAAGTTATACTACCTTCCTGTGCTTTGCTTAGAATATTTTTAAATAAGTTATATTTTGAATCCACATCGAAATTTACGTCTCCTATCGCTGGGTTCACGTCTCGCTCCAAGACCGGCCCGCCCCCATGCCTAAGACTTTCCAATCTATTTGACCCAAAACATTTCTTAGGCTATTGAAATAATCTTTTCGAAAATAAGGCACTTAAACAGAATTTTCCTCCTACAGATCTGTTCCATTCAATGCTGATTCTGATTTCTTTATGCTCACTTTCCCTAGCTCACTCCCTATTTCGATGGCATTAATTTGCGTTTCCCTGTTAGTTAACACTAAATCTAAAATATTATTTACCCGCGCTTGTTCCTTAATTTGTTGCGTAAGAAAGCAATCTTCAATTAATTCTTGAAAATCTTCTACTTCATTATTCCCTGTTCTGTTAAACCAATTTATTCCACTAAAATTAAAATCACCTATGACAAATACTGCTAGTCCTAGATGCTTTAGATATTTCGCCCCATATTTGCTTTGCTTTCGTTCTGTCTAAGTTTGGTGGCCTATATATAACTCCTATTATAAGATTATTTGCTTTTTCGTTTAATTCTATCGAAATAGTTTCTGTTTGTGGCTTAGTTTTAATTCCCTCTTTGAGATTACATTTCAAATTTTCCCTAACATATATAGCTACTCCCCCTTCCCGTCTAATATATCTATCTATGAGAACTAGTTTAAATCCATTTATTTGATATTCAGCTAATAGTTCTATATTTTCTACAATCATCCACGTTTCGGTTAGTGTAATAATATATATTTTTTTGTGCAGACAAGAGCATTTAAATCATTTATTTTATTTCTTAATCATCTATTGTTAGTGTAACATACCCTAAGTGTATTGTTATTTTGAGGTCCTTCTCTTTCCCTAATCATTTTGCCAATTTGTTTCTCCCACAAACACTTACTTTTATTACCTCTTTCCTCCATTTCAATTCCCATACCACTATCTACTAACAGTTTAAACCCAAACCCAAACAAACGCCTCCAACCACTGGTTCCAACGAGATCACAACAACAACAACAACCACCCCAGCCCTCGATAGATGCACCCCATCCCGAGCATACATTTCGTTTCTTCCATAGAAGTGTTCCCAGTTGTCTATTTAAGATTTTGCATTTCATTTTCAATATCTTTCCAGCCGGCAATTTTTACTAATCAAAACTCCCAGATAAGAACATAAGAACAAAGGTAACTGCTGAAGGCCTATTCGCCCGTACGATTCAGCCCTTATTTATAACCACTCAATCCCACTCATATACATGTCCAACCCACGCTTGAAAAAATTGAGGGACCCCAAGTGCCCTCGACAACCATTCATTTCCAACTTCCTTTCTTTGAAGAATGCCACATATGATCGGGATTCCTCCCTTGCTTCTAACTAGTTCTATGGCTGTCTTAAATCTCAGTATTAGTTCCTCACTCCTAACTCGCCTAACATCATTTCCACCCGCACTATTACCAATAATTGGTTTATTTTTATAAGCAGCCATACTATCATTCATGTTGCCAACAATATCTCCAATTCCAGCTCCCGGTTAGCAAACTCTTAACCTGTTCTCCCTATCTCTGGCACAAAACGTTCTGTCTAAATACCTCACCTGGTGATCTCCCGCAACAAAAATTCCCTTGGTTCCTCCTTTTACCTTTTGAGCACTTTGAGCGACCTGCGCGTCGTTGCTCCTCGTTGCTTTGCCTTTGCCTCCTCGTTGAACTGCAGGCTCACCACAGCACTCGTCCTCCAACACAGCAAATGCGTTAGACGTCCTTAGGATATCATTAGGCGGCTTTGTCAAAGTCTTCTTAAGCCCCCTGTCCTTTACAACTTGCCAAGACAAGGTCTTTTTAATACCTGTCGCCTCCTTTGTTTCTTCCTGATGTTCAGCTTTCGTACTTCCTCCCGTAGGGAATCCAAATCTGTCCTCAGAGCTTTAACGAGATTCATCAGTTCCTTCACTACACCTTCCGTTGTTGCTATAATAATATTACAGCAACATTAAGCATTGTTAATCTCTCTTCATATGACAGGTTTCTAATTTAGGGAATTAGCTTTGTCATCCTATACTGGACACGTTCAAGTGAATTTATATCCATTCTATAGTACGGCGACCAAAACTGAACTGCAAATTCTAAATGGGGTCTAACCATAGCAGGATATAGTTGGAAAATAACACCAGGTGTCTTGTTACTAACGCTTCGATTAATAAATCCCAGTGTCCTATTTGCCTTATTACGAACATTCATGCATTGATCATTTGGTTTTAAATTCTTACTAGTCATAACTCGCAGATCCCTTTCGCAATCCGACTTTCCCATCTCAACACCATCTAGCTCGTATCATGTAACTATCATCATTACCAAATTGCCCTTATCTACAAATCATTCTCTCGCCTTGGTTACCCTTTGCATTTCATCAACTGTGCTCTCAAGCTAAACGAAATTTCTTTCATCCTAAACCTGCTTCCAACACTAGTAGCATTGTACTATGACTTCCCTTCATATCTGAACTCAAAACTTTTACCAATACCTTTCGTCCTCTTGACATTAAGCTCGCCTTTCGTCAAGCTAACACACTTCGTAGCAATCTAGTTCACACTGCTCCTCCTGCTTCTAATGCTGCTGGTGTCTACTCTTTTTCCTGTTCGTCTTGTCCTCTCCAGTACTTGGGCGAAACTGGCCGTACACTGAATGACAGACTTAAAGAACACAAGAGAAATGTTAAGTCTGCAGACACTAACAATTTTCTCGTCTGCCATGTGAGGGATTCTTATCATCACATTGATTGGTCTTCCTCCAAAATAATCTTTCCTGCCTGTACTCTACACAGACGCCGTCTTGTTGAATCGGCTCTAATACACAATGTACCCAACATGAACTTGAGTCCTGGCTTTGTTGCTGTGGACTCTTCCCTTTCACAGTATATACTCAAATGCTCTAATCTTTCTAACAAACGTGACCTTACATAAGCTTACCCTTTCCATTTACCTTTCTTTCTCTTTTCTCTCTTTTTTCTGTTCATTGTCTTCTCCTACGTTCCCTCGTTTTCCTCTTCTCATTATTTTCTCCTTCTCTTTCGGTGGTTATAATAGGAACTGCCTCGTATGGGCCAATAGGCCCTCTGCAGTTCCTACTACTAGCCCCTCTACTACACCTTACTTTGCTCCTCATCTCTCGTGCCTATTTATTGCCTGTCTCTACCTCCTCATCACAATCGACCTGAGAATGGTCCAGGACGGACCGAAACGTCGTCGTCCCTTCACATTCTAGTGTGCGGTCTTGTCATTATCATTATCTACCCTCAGAACTTTACATTTATCAGTTTTAAACTGCATCTGCCAATCTTTATACCATTTCAAAACCCTATTTAGATCAATTTGAAGTGATAGTGAGTGTGTTAATTTCCATGTTAATTTCCCTACCGATTTTTGTATCATCGGCAAATTTGCAAATATTGCTACTCAAACCTGAATCTAAATCATTTATATATATATATTATAAGCAAGAGGTCCGAGCCGAGCCTTGAGGGACTTACAACATTTTGCCACTCTGACTTAACCCCATTTATACTAACTCTGTTTCCTTTGGTATAGCCATGCCCTAAACCAACTTAATATGGCACCCCAATACCATGAGCCTCTAACATCCTATGGCAGTTATTATGTAAGCTAATTTACATAGTTATTATGTAAGTATTTTAGTACCGCTTTCCCAGACAGTTAAGCCCAGGTCAGCAGTCACATCCCACCCAGACAGTTAAGCCCAGGTCAGCAGTCACATCCCACCCAGACAGTTAAGCCAAGGTCAGCAGTCACATCCCACCCAGACAGTTAAGCCCAGGTCAGCAGTCACATCCCACCCAGACAGTTAAGCCCAGGTCAGTCCCACCCAGACAGTTAAGCCCAGCAGTCACATCCCACCCAGACAGTTAAGCCCAGGTCACATCCCACACGACTGCTAAGGTCAGCAGTCACATCCCACCCTGACAGTTAAGCCATCAGCACCCAGACATCCTACAGACTGCTAAGGTCAGCAGTCACATCCCTCCCAGACAGTTAAGCCCAGGTCAGCAGTCACATCCCACCCAGACAGTTAAGCCAAGGTCAGCAGTCACATCCCACCCAGACAGTTAAGCCAAGGTCAGCAGTCACATCCCACCCAGACAATTAAGCCAAGGTCAGCAGTCACATCCCTCCCAGACAGTTAAGCCAAGGTCAGCAGTCACATCCCACCCAGACAGTTAAGCCAAGGTCAGCAGTCACATCACATCCTAGACAGTTAAGCCAAGGTCAGCAGTCACATCCCACCCAGACAGTTAAGCCAAGGTCAGCAGTCACATCCCACCCAGACAGTTAAGCCCAGGTCAGCAGTCAGCAGTCACATCCCACCCACCCAGACAGTTAGTCAGCAGTCACATCCCTCCCAGACAGTTAAGCCAAGGTCAGCAGTCACATCCCACCCAGACAATTAAGCCAAGGTCAGCAGTCACATCCCACCCAGACAGTTAAGCCAAGGTCAACACACACGCACATCCTACCCAGACAGTTAAGCCAAGGTCAGCAGTCACATCCCACCCAGACAATTAAGCCAAGGTCAGCAGTCACATCCCACCCAGGCAGTTAAGCCCAGGTCAACACACATCCCACCCAGACAGTTAAGCTAAGGTCAGCAGTCACATCCCACCCAGACAGTTAAGCCAAGGTCAGCACACACGCACATCCTACACGACTGCTAAGGTCAGTTAAGCCAAGGTCAGCAGTCACATCCCACTCAGACAGTTAAGCCACATCCCACCCAGTCAGTCACATCACCACCCAGACAGTTAAGCCAAGGTCAGCACACACGCACATCCAGCTAAGGTCAGCAGTCACATCCCACCCAGACAGTTAAGCCAAGGTCAGCACACATCCTACACGACTGCTAAGGTCAGCAGTCACATCCCACCCAGACAGTTAAGCCAAGGTCAAGGTCAGGTCAGCAGTCACGCACATCCTACAGTTACTGCAGGTCAGCAGTCACATCCCACCCAGACAGTTAAGCCAAGGTCAGCACACACGCACATCCTACACGGACTGCTAAGGTCAGCAGTCACATCCCACCCAGACAGTTAAGCCAAGGTCAGCACACACGCACATCCTACACCGACTGCTAAGGTCAGCAGTCACATCCCACCCAGACAGTTAAGCCAAGGTCAGCACACACGCACATCCTACACAGACTGTTAAGGTCAGCAGTCAGCCCACCCTGACAAGGACCGCTGGCAGGGCAGGGCTCGACCGGCCGCCTCAGAGCCAGACGGACAACTAAGCCAATCATGCCACAGAGGAACGGCCAGTTGTGTTATATTTGGAAGTTATATTTATATTCCACGTGTTAAAAATATTGTTTATTAATTTTTCCGCGTTACTTTTGTTCTTAAAGTTGTTAAATCACATCCCATATATTTATATTTCGTTGAAAACGAGAGAAAGGTTTAGATTTATGATTGAGGGGACGAATCTTTTCAATATTCCTCATGTTTTTCTTCACAGAAGCAGGAAGATTAAAAATAAACTCTCTAAAGTTCATTATTCCTTATTATTTGGGTCTAATGCCTAGTGATGTATTTCATAAGGTCTCGCCTCAAATTCTTAAAGATAAATTCTTCTGTGTAGCACCTGATTATTTCCCCTAATGGTGAGGTGGTAGGTGACATGGATGAATGACATACATTGGGTATTAATGGGGTCCTGTATAATGGGGTCCTGTATAATGGGGTATAATGGGGTCCTGTATAATGGGGTATAATGGGATCCTGTATAATGGGGTCCTGTATAACGGGATATTAATGGGGTAGCAAATTAAGACTGACATGTTGGCAGTTTATGTTCTTCTGGTTGCTGCCGTTCCTGTTGTAGGGTAATTCTGTCCAGCTCTGCATTGGCCCGGGGTCTTAAAAGTGGGTAGAGTGTAACTGTGTATTAGCCGCTTATTGATCGCTGGTCTAGATTTCTTGATATGAAGCACTTCACTGATGTCTAATCTTCTGTTGTCATTGTATCTATCAAATATTTCGGTGTTGCTCGTCACAATATCCCTGTGTACCTGTTGCCGACATTGGTGTTGATCTTTGGTCAACACTGATCATACATGATCCGTCAGTCATCATTGCTCATACATGAACCATCAGTCATCATTGCTCATACATGATCCCTCAGTCATCATTGTTCATACATGATCCGTAAGTCATCACCGATCATACATGATCCGTCAGTCATCATTGCTCATACATGAACCATCAGTCATCATTGCTCATACATGATCCGTCAGCCATCATAGTTCATACATGATCCGTCAGTCATCACTGTTCATACATGAACCGTCAGTTAACACTGTTCATACATGAACCGTCAGTCAACACTGTCCATTCATCAATCATCAATCAACACTGTTCATACATGACCGTCAGTTAACACTGTTCATACATGACCGACAGTCAACACTGTTCATACATGACCGTCAGTTAACACTGTTCATACATGACCGTCAGTTAACACTGTTCATACATGATCCGTCAGTTAACACTGTTCATACATGACCGACAGTCAACACTGTTCATACATGACCGTCAGTCAACACTGTTCATACATGACCGTCAGTCAACACTGTTCATACATGAACCGTCAGTAACACTGTTCATACATGACCGTCAGTCAACACTGTTCATACATGACCGTCAGTCAACACTGTTCATACATGACCGTCAGTCAACACTGTTCATACATGACCGTCAGTCAACACTGTTCATACATGAAACGTCAGTCAACACTGTTCATACATGACCAGTCAGTCAACACAGTTCATACATGAACTGTTAGTACTCAAATTGTATGACGGTTGGAATGTAGCTAATCACAATCGAGTAAGCCTCTGCCGTCATTCTCTACAGAGAGCTGGTACTAGCCGTTTTGGTGGCAAGCCAGTATTTTCACAGACCCACAGTAGGTAGGACCTCTGCAGGCCAGATTTACAACTTGTTACCTTACGCAATAAACTGCTGAAGTGATCAACTGTGTATTCTCTTCCAAACAACCAATCATGGAACCAGACATAGGAATATGTACAGGTGACATTGACAGTCTGCCAACGTTATTAGCTCAATTATTAACTTGTTTACGTAGCTGCTGACAGAGATTTTCACTTTCACACAATTTGGCTCTTAGGTCTTCAATCTCTGAGATATCCCTGCACAACTGTGGCCATGTCTGAGTCTTCACAGGTAATCCAGCCACTAGTAGCCTTCTCTGCCAATAGCATAGTGTTTTTAGCTGTTAGCATTTCAACAGTTTCTTGTAATGCTTTAATTCGGTTTCGCATATTGTTGATTTCTGAAGAAAGCATCTGGTTCTCGTGATACATAACATTGACAGCCTCGGAGCCATCTTCACCTACAACCCGTTTACCCTCTTTGTATTCCATCAATTCAATGCGAAGCTGCTGAATTTCCTGCCTCAATATAGCAATTGCCTTCCTAGCCTTATCTTGATTAACCATTACCCTGTTCTTAATGTTGCGTGCACGATTACCATATTTTAAAGAGTTGAGGGTCTTTAAAATATGTTTTGTGGGTCCACACGACCCACAACCGTCGTGTGGACCCACAACCGTCGTGTGGACCCACAACCGTCGTGAGGACCCACAACCGTCGTGTGGACCCACAACCGTCGTGTGGACCCACAACCGTCGTGTGGACCCACAACCGTCGTGTGGACCCACAACCGTCGTGTGGACCCACAACCGTCGTGTGGACCCACAACCGTCGTGTGGACCCACAACCGTCGTGTGGACCCACAACCGTCGTGTGGACCCACAACCGTCGTGTGGACCCACAACCGTCGTGTGGACCCACAACCGTCGTGTGGACCCACAACCGTCGTGTGGACCCACAACCGTCGTGTGGACCCACAACCGTCGTGTGGACCCACAACCGTCGTGTGGACCCACAACCGTCGTGTGGACCCACAACCGTCGTGTGGACCCACAACCGTCGTGTGGACCCACAACCGTCGTGTGGACCCACAACCGTCGTGTGGACCCACAACCGTCGTGTGGACCCACAACCGTCGTGTGGACCCACAACCGTCGTGTGGACCCACAACCGTCGTGTGGACCCACAACCGTCGTGTGGACCCACAACCGTCGTGTGGACCCACAACCGTCGTGTGGACCCACAACCGTCGTGTGGACCCACAACCGTCGTGGGACCCACAACCGTCGTGTGGACCCACAACCGTCGTGTGGACCCACAACCGTCGTGTGGACCCACAACCGTCGTGTGGACCCACAACCGTCGTGGGGACCACACAACCGTCGTGGTGGACCACAACCGTCGTGGGGACCCACAACCGTCGTGTGGACCCACAACCGTCGTGTGGACCCACAACCGTCGTGTGGACCCACAACCGTCGTGGACCCACAACCGGGCCCACAACCGTCGTGTGGACCCACAACCGTCGTGTGGACCCACAACCGTCGTGTGGACCCGTCGTGTGGACCCAAACCGTCGTGTGGACCCACAACCGTCGTGGGGACCCACAACCGTCGTGGGGGGCCAACAACCGTCGTGTGGACCCACAACCGTCGTGGAGGGCCAACAACCGTCGTGTGGACCCACAACCGTCGTGGAGGGCCAACAACCGTCGTGTGGACCCACAACCGTCGTGTGGACCCACAAGCGTCGTGTGGACCCACAACCGTCGTGTGGACCCACAACCGTCGTGTGGACCCACAACCGTCGTGGAGGACCAACAACCGTCGTGTGGACCCACAACCGTCGTGGGGACCCACAACCGTCGTGGAGGACCCACAACCGTCGTGGGGGTCCCCACAACCGTCGTAATATATATAAGATTACACGGGGGGGGGGGGGGTATAAACACTATAATACACAATGTAGTCTTCCTCTGAAGACCCTGGACGTTCACGGTGCCAAGCTCTTGGTGCTCTCGTAGCCTCACGACGAATCCTTCGCGAATCTTGAGTCTACCCCGGCCACAGGCCAGCCAAAACGCAGTTCCACTGGGGGGCACCGTCGTGGAGGCCGTCAACCACAAGTCCAGCAGATAGCTGGCAGGTTCCAAATCAGCGATGCTGGTTAAACCACTCCATGAGCGATACTAGGGTCGCGCCCTAGTCAGGAGCCTCGTGTGATACCACAGATCACTCTCCTTTTCACAACACCCCAGTGGTTAAGCGTCTCCACCAGTCAGTCCCGGGTATGACAATCCTTCAACTGCCGCTTCACAGGCAGGGTAACACCACAGTGTTCATCCGGGGGGCGACTCACAGCTGCTGCAGCAAACACTTGGTGACGAGACGGCTGCCTTGGGTAGACTGATCCAACTTCCATTACAGCAGTCCCAGGTCGACTCTGTAATCAGACACGTCATCAGTAACAGGGACACACAAAAGCACCTCACTTACAGGCTCAGACCCAAACGCCCACCTATCCACTCCATAGATGGCGTTGTCGTCTGAGCACCACCTCACCAGAGGTCAGCAGCGGCTGTGTTGTGAGCTGAACAGGACTGGAAACTGGCCCTCGTGGCCAGTACACCTCGTCCTCACCAGGTGTCGTCGTCCATTTGGAGGGGGTTTCGGGAGCTGACCCACAGATGGCGCGGTCGTCACTGCTCCGTGCTCGGACGCTGGATTCGGGTCCGTAACACCTCCCCACCAAAAAGAATTTGGTTTGGGGTTCTATAAAAGAAAAGACAAACCAAATTAGTACGTGGATACAACTTCACACAGACTCACGTACACTATGAACTGGAGTGATGAGGCTTTCTTGTCCACAGAACTGTACTACTGGGGAACTCTGGCACAAAGGAAACTTTAAGATGGAAGACGATAATCTGCCTGATGTAATCTTCCACCTCTCCACTGCGATGTCAAGCAGGGGCATATTCTCACATCTCTCGAGTAAGGGTTGGTGTAGACACGATCTGGAGTGACTCGACACTGCCCTGTGTCGTGGCACCGATGATGGCTGGTCAGTGACGGCATTTCTAGTACCGGTCCGGTAGTCCTTCAGGGAGACGGGAACCTGGAATACAGGGGTTTGATAATTCAGAGTGACAGCGATAGGTAAATCAGTACTCACAGCATACTCCTCTACTAGGTCCACACCTAGTCCCAACAGTGCTGTTAGTACATCGAAGATGTTATTCGCTCTGCCACCGTCAGGTCGACCAACGTTCCGTATAACGCTGCATTTAGGCTCAGCTATCACGCGGGGGGTGTCAACCTGTCGGAAACAGTCACTCATAATAGCATATCTCGTACCTCCTGTATCTACCATCACCTTCCAGGTTCCTTCTTCGACTGCACTACTCACAGTGCACGTCTCCAATCCCTGGGATCTCTTCACGATGTTCAAGGGAGCCATCATCCTTCGGGTCGTCCACTGGTCCTTACTGGGAACACACATAAGAATAAAACAAAACACCGCTAAGAAACATTTGGTCAACTTAGGGATAAGCTTCCTGAGCCTGTCATGTCCATAGCCGGCTATATCCATTAGCCTGGTTTGGACCAAAGAGGGCACTAGATCTTTCGAACATACCTCACATACCTCCGACGTCTGGGGAATCTCTGGCCGGTTCAATGAACGCTGTACCTTGCCATACCGCAAGTACTCATCCGCCTTCGCTCCAGACTCGTTGGTATCCGTGGGTGCTTTCACACGAGACCTCTCTTCATGCTCAGTTGCCTCTACCATCATAACCGTATGTTCCTCGTCGGGAGAAGAATCAGGAGACTCTGCTATAATGCGGTTGATCTGCGGGTGAGAGGAAGGATTAAACACATTTAATTCCGAACCTGTCCATACCTGGATATTACCACTGCCTGCTATCACCTCTGACCTTGCTGTTTCGGCTGACTCGTCCGCGACCTTGAGAAGATTGACGCTCCAATCTGTCACCAAGTCGTTGGCTAGTACCACGTCAATCCCTGCTATAGGGAGGGTATCGACTACTGCCAACGCACATGTGCCGCTGAAGTAAGGCGAGTCGAGATGTACCGGCACTAAGGGGGCGATATACTGTGTCCTAGGAAACCCAACCAGGACAACCTTTGGTCTCCCATTCACACTCACTCCCTCGGGAAACGAGTTTCTCACGATCAGGGACTGGGCTGCTCCACTATCTCTGAGCACTACAACAGATCTACCAGTGTGATCACTCGTTACATACCCGCTTGAAGTGTGAGGGGCGAACAAACTTGGTCCTTCCTGCGTCGTCGTCGACTGGCTTCCTGCTGGTGGTGTCACACAGCTCATCAACATCACCTCCCTACGAGCGCCGTTACCTCTTCTGCCTCGGCACATAGCAGCTACATGCCCTTTGTGCCCACAAGTCCAGCACACCACATTCCTCCTCGGACTCCGGTGTTTAGGACTGTTAGGACTCGTCCTTCGAGGGCTACTTGGGGGCGTCTTCTTAGCGCTTTGTGGGACGGCGGTCTCTTCTTCGTCATGAGGTTTGTCAAACCGGCGTTGGTAATGCCTCGGGACGTACTTAGCAGAAGGCCTGTGCGTCAAGATGTATTCCTCAGCCATGGTGGCTGCCGCACTCAAGGTCTCTACCTGCTGTCCTCTAAGTACGTCTTCAGGTCTCCAGACAAACAATCCTTGAAGTCCTCTAACAGTATGAGCTGCTCGAGGTCTTCTTTGGTCTCCACCTTCCGAGAGGCACACCATTCCTGGAAAAGTCGCTCCTTGATAGTGGCGAATTCGGTGAAAGTGTGCTCTGAGGTCTTTTTCAGGTTCCTGAACTTCTGCCTGTAAGCCTCAGGTACCAATTGGTACGCCATGAGCACGACCTTCTTCACCTTGTCATAATCGCCGGAGTCGTCAAGGGATAACGTGGAGTAGGCGATTTGGGCCTTCCCAGTCAGGACTGACTGTATCATGATGGCCCAATTCTCCCTTGGCCACTCCAAGGAGGCAGCGACTTCTTTCTCGAAGGCTGCGAAGAACTTTGAAACTTCCTTCTCGTTGAATTTTGGGACCATTTTGATGTTCCTTACCGGATCGAAACTACTGGTTTCCGTCGTTGGCCTCCGACCACCTAACCGCAATACTTCTAGTTCATGTTGTCTCTCTCTTTCCTCTCTGTCTCGCTGTTCTTGCCTGTCTCGTTCTTCTCTCTCTCTTTCTCGTTCTTCTCTCTCTCGTCTCTCTTCTCTTTCTCGCTCTTCCCTTTCTCTTTCTCTTCTCTTTCTCTTTCTCTTTCTCTTTCTCGTTCTAATTCTAAACGCCTTATCTCTAATTCTTTTCCTAATCTCTCTCTTTCCATTTCTAATTTCTTATCTTCTCTCTTTCTCGCTTTCTCTTCTCTCTCTTTAGCGATTTCTAGCTTTTTCCATTCTATTTCACGGTGGATCTCTAGTTCACGCATCTTCACAGTAAGTACACTTATATTTAGTTCACTCTCATCACTTTCGACATCACTGCTCTTACCTTCCTTTTCAGTGGAAGCTATTTCCTCACCTTCCTTTATACTAAGTGCCTCGCCTTCCTGTTTCTCCTCTGCCTTCAAATGCCGGTGAACCTTGGACAAGATCTCCACACGGGAATCACTGGCACGGATCTTGTTCTCCAGGTAGGCACTCACCAGTACGAGTTCCTGTTTGCCCAGATATTTTAATCTGGCAAGACAGTCCTCTCTGTTCAGAAAAGCCTGAACATCGTCCAGATCATCGATGGTAGCTTTTTCTGCCATTGTCACAGATGGAACACTTAGCACTTAACACACCGCTCCACTTTAGCACTTAACGCACCGAGCACTGTTCTACGTCAATATTGCACTTTATCACACCTAGCGCCTCACTTGCCAATATTGCACGTAATTACTTCGGGCACCGCACTACACAATATTGCACTTAATCACAGCGAACACCTCGCTCTACAATATTGCACTGAATCACACCGAGCACCGCACCATACAATATTGCACTTAATCACAGCGAGCACTTCGCTCTACAATATTGCACTTAGTCACTCCGAGCACCGCGCAGGACGTATAACGTCCTAATAGTCACACACAGGGGGAATTATTTACAGGGATTACGCCACTTCACCACCCCTGTCAAACATACTTGACAAGGGGTCGGATCCCGCTGGGGATGCCAATTATGTTACGGCCCTCTCGGGTCGCAACCGGGTTCTTACTCTGATGTTGTTAGAGGAAGGGTATCCGGCCCCAAGCCAGTAGTGGCTTTCAAGGGATGAGATCCGTAACGCAAGTAAATTAAAGGGGAAGGGAAATAAAGTCAAGAACTTAATACTATAATTATTACCATCACCAATAAATATATATAAGATTACACGGGGGGGGGGGATTATAAACACTATAATACACGAAGTAGTCTTCCTCTGAAGACCCTGGACGTTCACGGTGCCAAGCTCTTGGTGCTCTCGTGGCCTCACGACGAATCCTTCGAGAATCTTGAGTCTACCCCAGCCACAGGCCAGCCAAAACACAGTTCCACTGGGGGCACCGTCGTGGAGGCCGTCAACCACAAGTCCAGCAGATAGCTGGCAGGTTCCAAATCAGCGACGCTGGTTAGGCCACTCCACGAGCGATACTAGGGTCGCGCCCTAGTCAGGAGCCTCGTGTGATACCACAGATCACTCTCCTTTCCACAACACCCCAGTGGTTAAGCGTCTCCACCAGTCAGTCCCGGGTATGACAATCCTTCAACTGCCGCTTCACAGGCAGGGTAACACCACAGTGTTCATCCGGGGGGCGACTCACAGCTGCTGCAGCAAACACTTGGTGACGAGACGGCTGCCTTGGGTAGACTGATCCAACTTCCATTACAGCAGTCCCAGGTCGACTCTGTAATCAGACACGTCATCAGTAACAGGGACACACAAAAGCACCTCACTTACAGGCTCAGACACAAACGCCCACGTATCCACTCCATAGATGGCGTTGTCGTCTGAGCACCACCTCACCAGAGGTCAGCAGCGGCTGTGTTGTGAGCTGAACAGGACTGGAAACTGGCCCTCTTGGCCAGTACACCTCGTCCTCACCAGGTGTCGTCGTCCATTTGGAGGGGGTTTCGGGAGCTGACCCACAGATGGCGCGGTCGTCACTGCTCCGTGCTCGGACGCTGGATTCGGGTCCGTAACAACAAATAAACCAGGACTACACAGAAATATACTGGGAAGAACAACTAGGAAATGCAAACCTGAACCAGTGCCTGGAAAAAATAAGCTCAGTAGCACTAGAAATATGTTCAAACCACATACCCCTAAGAAAAAAGAGAAAGAGAGGCAGATTGGAACGGGAACGTCGTTCCCTATATAGGTGAAGAAAACGAATCGCGGAACAACTTGAGAGTCGCACCCTATCTCAAGAACGGCGAAGAAGGTTAGGTAGAGAAATAGAAACAATTGAACTCAAGCTACAAGAATCATACAAAACCCAGTAGAGGCAAAGAGAGCAAAAGGCCATCAGTGAAATAGAAAGAAATCCGAAATATTTTTTCTCCTATGCAAAATCAAGATAAAAATCCACATCTAGTATCGGGCCCCTGCGAAAGGGAGATGGAGCTTTCACCGATGACAACAAAGAAATGAGCGAGTTACCGAGGAAGCATTACGACTCTGTTTTCAGCGAGCCATTAAATGCACTAAAGATTGATAACCCAAATGAATTTTTCATGGATATGATACCAACATCAAATCATATATCAGACGTCGCCCTATCCCCACTAGATTTTGAAGAAGCCATAAACAGTATGCCTATGCACTCTGCACCAGGCCCGGATTCTTGGAACTCCATATTAATCAAGAACTGTAAAAAACGTTATCGCAGGCCCTTCACATTCTGTGGAGACAAAGCCTAGATACTGGCGTTATCCCTGACATACTAAAAACAGCAGAGATAGCACCACTCCATAAAGGAGGAAATAAGGCAAAGGCAAAAAATTACAGACCAATAGCACTAACATCGCACATCATAAACAATTTTGAGAGAATGCTAAGAAGTAAGATCACAAAATACATGGAATCACAATATCTCAATAACCCCGGACAACATGGTTTCAGAACAGGGCGCTCTTGGCTGTCGCAGTTGCTGGACCACTATGATATGGCATTAGATGCTATGGAAGACAAACAAAACGCTGATGTAATTTACACAGATTTCGCAAAAGCTTTTGATAAATGTGACCATGGTGTTATTGCACATAAAATGCGTTCAAAAGGAATTACTGGGAAAATAGGCAGATGGATCTACAATTTCCTGACTAACAGAACCCAATGTGTAATAGTCAACAAAATAAAATCCAGCCCATCAACCGTGAGGAGCTCAGTCCCTCAGGGTACTGTGCTTACTCCAGAACATTTTCTCATCCTCATATCGGACATAGACCAGAACACAACCTATAGCACTGTATCATCCTTGGCAGATGACACTAGGATTTTCATGAGAGTTGGCAACATAGAGGACACGGCAAACATCCAATCAGATGTAGATCAGGTCTTTCTATGGGCTACAGAAAATAATATGGAGTTTAACGAGGATAAGTTCCAGCTCATGCGCTACGGAAAAATTGAAAATATAAAAACAGAAACCACGTACAAAACTCAGGCAAATCATAACATAGAACGAAAAAGGCAATGTAAAGGATCTGGTTGTACTCATGTCGGAAGACCTTACCTTTAAAGAACACAATAAAGTAGCCGTCACAACTGCAAGAAAAATGACAGGTTGGATAACAAGAACTTTTCACACTAGTGATGCTATACCGATGATGATACTTTTCAAAACGCTTGTGCTCTCTAGAGTGGAGTACTGCTGCACAATGACAGCCCCTTTCAAAGCTGGAGAAATTGCTGACCTGGAGAGCGTGCAGAGATCCTTTACTGCTAGAATCCACTCAGTAAAACATCTAAATTACTGGGACCGACTAAAGAGCCTAAATCTGTACTCCCTTGGGCGCAGGCGGGAGAGATACATAATAATTTACACGTGTAAAATAATTGAGGGGCTGGTCCCAAACCTGCACACAGAAATAACATCACATGAGACCAGAAGACATGGCAGGATTGCAGAATACCCCTTTTGAAAAGCAGAGGTGCAACAGGTACTCTGAGAGAGAACTCTATCAACATCAGAGGCACGAGACTGTTCAACACGCTTCCACTACACATAAGAGGCATAACTGGCCGACCCCTCACAGTGTTCAAGAGAGAACTGGATAAGCACCTCCAAAGGATACCTGATCAACCAGGCTGTGACTCATACGTCAGGCTGCGAGCAGCCGCGTCTAACAGCCTGGTTGATAAGTCCAGCAACCAGGAGGCCTGGTCGACGACCGGGCCGCGGGGACACTAATCCCCGGAAGCACCTCAAGGTAACCTCAAGGTAAGGAGACCCTCAACCGTCATGGGGGCCTTACAATCGTCGAGGGGACGCACAACCATCATGGGGACCCACAACCGACGTGAGGGCCCACAGCCGTCATGGGACCCACAACCGTCGTGGGGACCCACAACCTTCGTGAGGGTCCACAATCCTCGTGGGGGCTCCACAACCGTCGTAGAGACACACAATCGTTATGGGGGCCTTACAATCGTTGAGGTGACGCACAACCATCGTGGGGACCCACAACCGTCGTAGGGACCCACAATCGTTGTGGGGTATTCATGAAGATGGCCAAAAGGTTCGCGCTACCAATCCAAACTAGGGATGAAACCAGCAGGAGAATCACAGGACCGAAGATTGCATAGTACCTTCAAGTTATTGCAGGCTCGCCATACAGAGGCAACAGCCTGACACATACCACAGGTGGAGACGAGCCTCGTCCCGTGTATCGCTGCCAGGCTCTTTTGTGCCCCGGGACTTGAAGGCTACTCTATGACTGATGACTCAAATAACGGCAAGACGACGCCATAATCTACTAGGAAGATTCATTAGAGTGAGAATATTATGAATCTTGGCTGAAATGCAGCCACAGAATCCATAAAACAAGGAAGATGTGATTTTGTGTGAGAGGATCCAGGAAGGAGTGTCGCCGCGAGACAGTGCACTGGAGGCACTCAGGATATTTTTAATTGGCGCTGGTTCTTTGATGAATGGTATTGTTTAGCAGCTGATTGGCAGGCGATTGTTGAGCACAGTTTCCTGACAGGAGACTCATCAACGTTGGATCTTTTTCAGGACAGCAAGGGACGTGGAGAAAATGATTTTGCCAAAGCCTGGGTGGAAATATTTGTGCTGAAAGGAGTAAATAGGTGCGTGGTGGCAGAGTGCGCGTGGTGGCAGAGTCCGCGTGGTGAATCATGTGAAGAGAGGGGGACCTGAGTAGAGCCCAGACTGCTGAAATTAAGAGTCGGAAGGTGAATGAGCAGAAGTGAGGAAGGATGTGGACATACTGAGGACGAGAGTAGAGCGTCAAGTGGTCCACGAGCACAGATGCATATGGATAGTGGAGTTAAGTTGTTGGAGATGTCAAGAGTTGGCATGTTTCACAGAAAACGAGGAGGAGAGATAGTGAAGAAGAGTAATAGCCGAGAAAATGAAAGGAAAAGAGACAGTATGTGTGGAGAGATGCTTGCGAGCACTCTAGGAGGGGTAGAGCGACATGTACGGTCGAGTACTGTTGGCTGTAGTACAGCGCTTGAAGAAACTTTTAGGGAACGAAGAAGAGTTGAAGGAGAAGAAATGGAGTGGTACAGAGGTGAAAAGTGTGGGAAGAGGATGATGATACAAGCATGGAGGAATAGAAGAAAGCCGAGGACTCGATGGAAGTCAAACAGGATGAGGCCTCGGATAAATGAGGAGACGAAAGGGAGGATCGTCAGTGAAGACGAGGGAGTGAAGTATGATGACAGGAGACGGAAGTATAACGGCAGTAGATGGAAGTGTGAAAACGACAGAGGAGGTACAGACAGTAGACGTCTGACTCTGGACGTGAAGAGAAGAAGACGAGGTAACGGAGGCTGGAAACAATAAGTAGAGTGGACCGATGGAGTGCAGGCGTCCTAGGAGGACAGCCTAGCCAAGAGGTGCCAGAGAGGTCAAATCGTTTGTGAGAGGATCATGTTTCTGGCGAGTTGTGAGCCAGATGTTGCACGGAGCAACGAACTAATTGTAGACTCCTAATGGAGTACAAAAGCAGATCAACCAGTCGAACCAATCGGTTGAAGAACGAGACAGTGTAGTGGCGTATTTATTATCCCGAGCCTTGCCACTGGAATAACTCCCAAAAATAAGGGGAGGGGAGAGTTATGATCTCAGCCTACAGGAGAAACGAGTCTCCCCCTTTGAGAGTTATTCAGCAAGCTTGACCTAACCAGAAGGTCTAAGAAATATAGAGGTTATAACACATATGTAAAATAGTTGGTTGGATTTAAATAACAATTTAAGATTATGGGCAGTGAAGAAGAAAACAGATAAATGACTGGCTAGGAGATGTGGACATTTTGCTGGAGGCGTGAGGCTCGTTTCTGGAGGGCTTTGACCTCACTTGAGGCCAGACATCGCAGGGGAAAGCCGCGCTCCGTTGAGCTCCCGTCAAAAAGGAACCCCTAGTGATATGTCTCCAAGAGAAGAGAAGTGTGTAGATGTGCCAGCTGTAGAATCGAGCTGGGAACGTTGTGGTCTCAAGTCCTGGTCGACGAGGAGAGTATTAAGCCGCCCAGAGACATTATAGTGGGCTGTGGAAGCGCCCTGACCAAGCTCTGTCAGAGGGATAGCGCCCTCGACTAGACAATCTGTGGTAAGCACGATTTAAGCCAGTTCATAGTGATTGCTTGTAGTTGGTCGTGTGCCCAGCGACAGTAGCAATGTTTGTTGATAAGTTAGACATGTTTTAATAAGGCAGAAGGCCTGAAATAAGAGAGTGGAGAGGGAGGAACACGGAGCGACATCCGTCTCCTCTGAGCGCTGGCAGGCAACTGAGGGAGCCCGGCTCCTGATGGTGGAAGACCCTCCCTGCGTGAGTGACGACTGCCGCCGGGCGAGGTGGAGTATGGACCCGCCAAACGGGGGAGTCCACTCTCACAGTATGTAGAGGACAGATAGAGGTTTAAGGCAAACTTATTTTGTGATTATTTTTGTTTATGTGTTAAAGGGGAAACATTTTTATTGGAGTGTCAATGGGTTGCAGGTTTGTCTTTGGGGAAGAAGTTGCTGAGAACTTCGAAGCCAGCACAGATGAAGTAATTGATGAGACTCCAAGGTAGTGGAGGAAAGGACCTCGAGCTGTGAGGAGAAGCAGTGAAGAGGAGTGTCACGTGCTTCAGTAGAGGTGGTGAAGCACCATAGTTGCTCAAGGAAACTTCATGGTGTAGCAGCCAAGAGAGCTGTGGAGGACCCTAGCAGAAGGGTGAAGCACCGTAGTTGCTCAAGGAAACTTCATGATAGCAGCCTGGGGGAGCTGCAGAGGATCCTGGTAGTTAAGCCCAGAAGAACCTAAAGATATCAGGGTAGTGAACTTCCAGAGGTGGAAGGGAAGTTCTGGTGGATTACTTGTAGGGAGTGGATAGTGTTTGGTTGTCATTAGCGTGCAAAACGACGTGAGAGGTGAGTGGTTGTTTGCATTCTTATGCCAAGGAGTGTTTTATACTGAAGTTTAGAGTTACAGTCGTAGGCTGGATTACCTACAGATGTATGTGTTCTAGGACTGATAGAGTGATCGATTGATCATTGTTGTGTATCAATGAACATTTATACTGATATATATTATTGCATTCACATGCTGATTTTCTTTGTACACATTTATAGATACATATATATATTCTCTTACTGATGGTGCAACAGTGTATGTAGACTTGATCAACTTGAGGAGGTTGATAGCATCAGGTGGTGAACCAGGAGATAGGATACCACTTGATAAGCTGATGATAGAGTTCTGATGGTGTTGGAGAGCAACCTGATTGTAATAGTATAGAGTATAGGATTCATTATTATTATATGTGTGTATGTATTGTGTATGTGCTTTGTCGAGTAAATGTATTCCAATTAGCTGGTGTTTGCCCTTGTCCTAGTGAGGCTTCCCAGGAGGTAGTAAAGAAGGAAAGAGAGAGAGAAAGAACCAAGAACCACTGCTGTGGACAGGGTAGAAGGTAATTCTAATAAGTCAAAGGGGGATTGAGGTGATCATATCACCTAAGGAGAGAGTGGGGAGTCACAGCGGCTCGAGTGGGTGTGTGCACGTGACATCAAGGCTAAGTGTTGGAGCCGCATCCCCTAAACGTGTGACGTTGAGCCCCTCTCCAAGAGCCAGAAGCGCCAAGGGTGATCTCCTAGAGAGGTATAAGCACTCTACCGAGTTGTGGGTTGGGTTGTCCGTAGAGAAGGATCAACGACGACTACACCACCAACATCCACACTATAATAGTATATACATTATTTACTAAAGTAAAAATCAAAATAAAGTTGTGTCGACATGTATTGGACTGGTTCTACTTAAACAATTTGAAGCCGAGAGTATTGTAGAGTGAATTGAATTTCTCTAATCGAATAGAAGATGAGCTTAAGAACCTTGTTTGAAAAGGAGCAGATAATACGAGTGTTATGTTGTGGAATTAATACTGGAATTTATACAAGATTAAAAGAGGAAGATTCATCACTCATTTTGATAAGATGTGTTGCCACTCTAGACAACTGGCAGTTCCTCACACATCTTCTCAACGTCTACCTTGAAATTTGGAAGTTGTCGTTGCAGACCCATACGTGGGTCTCTCACTTCTTTGTTAGATAAGATGACTATAAAAAGTTATGAATCTCTTAGTGATGGTGACCTGTCCTGCTAACTATAAAACGAGGCGGCTGTATGCTCAACCAGCTGTGGATCAAATATTTGAACATTGGTCAAAATTGAAGGATCACTTTTAATTAAACGAGAAACAGAGACAGATGCTATACAACTTATTTTTGTCTAACTTACATTGCGATACAAGGTCTTGCTGTTTCTGCTTGTTAAGTAACCCATGTTTAGTGAAGTACAAGGAGTCAATAACTTTTTTAAATCCAAAAACATTGGTCAATAAAAAAGATGCTTGATGGTCTCCTTCTTGTTAGATCATTTGAAAAGAAAGTTGTGCTTCCATCCTGCAATGTTGACCATCTCATTTGCAATATTATTGAAAGCCATTCCTGGTCTACAGTCTTAAAAAAATGAAGAATTAACAGTCAATAAACTTATTTCAACAAAAGAAGAATATATTTTGAGACAAGTACATTAAACACTTTTGTGTTTCAATAGCTGAAACAGACGCTGCCTGATAATATATAAGTTTTGCATAACTTCTCTCTTCTAAGCAAATATTAAGTATCAGCCAAGCAAAGACATTTCTTCAACTTGCGAAGTATTGAAGTGCTTAGTTGCTTCACAAGAGACATAAGCTAAGACTGAATACCAGTCAGAAAAAATAAATTTAATTGATTGGAATCAATTACCTAGCTGCCGAGCCGCGTGTCCGTTGATGTGGAGACTTGAGCAATTCTTCGTCCTCCAGCTGCTGCTTGAAAGGTGTTGACTTTGGAATTGCTTATATGCTAGTCTGGGACACGGCTATTGTGCCAGATAACGTGGCACCGCTCTACTGGTCGTGGGAGCGAAATAAATGGGATCAAAACGTAACTCTGCTACACGCTGACAATGGTGTCTGCGTCGTGATCTCGCGTGTCTAGTGACGCTCTCCCGTCTTCCTCCTCTTCCTTATTGCGCATGCGCGGCTCTTGATAGACATCTCGAGCGTAAATGGATATGTATATATCGCAATTGACTAAGGAAGGAAGAGGTAATGACGAGTATTAATATCACATTAAATTCTTCTGTGATAAAATAGAATTTCTCGTAACATAAATTGGTTTATTAAAGTTGTGCAGCCAATCGAGAAAATTTAAAGTAAAATCATTTACATCAAAGTAATTTCCTCTAGAATGTTTGATATCAACTATATAAGGGAGTTCCAGTAAGTAGTAGTATACTACGAAATTAAACTTATTAGTAAGTAACATATTTTAGTAAAGGAAATGATAAACTGGACTCTTGTTATAAATCCAACTAAATGTGGAGAGAATTCATGTTACTGCCTGTCGTTCCTCACGTCGTCACTCTGACTAGGAAGAATCTGGCAATATGTTTAAATAAATCATGATAATGATTAAATCTACAAGTTAGTGATTTTAGTAACTACTTGTGGTTAATACAAAAGCTGCATAAAATACAAAGATGTATAAAACTGTTGGTTATTTCCAACACCTTGTTGTTATCATCATACTCCTGCCTGGGTCTTCTACTGTTTGGTGGGGGGATTGTAGATAACCAAGATCACAATCTTCCTCCCATCTACTGTCAGAGTTCCATGTATGAAGCTTGTGCTCTCATTGGTAACTAGATTTCCCAGGTCTCCAAACTTCCATTTCCGCTTTATTAGGAGTGCCACTCCTCCTCCCTGTCTCTGTGTTCTTTCTTTTCGTATCACCTGGTACCCTACAGGAAAGATTGCATCCGAGATCATGTCATTCATGTTTGTTTCCACACTTGCAACTATGTCAGGATCTGCCTCACTCACTCTTTCTTTTAACACTTCTGCTTTATTAGATACCCTATCAGCATTAATGTACCAAACCTTGAGATTCTTCATGGAAACTCTTGTACCAGAGTTAGCCCTTTCTCTGGGGGATCTGGGGGGTGTCTGGGGGGTGAATGGGGTCAGGAGGGGAGAATGGGTGGCGAATGGTGGCTGGACATCTAGGAAGGTAGGTAGGAAGGTCTGGAGTAGGATCTACACCTACTCCTCTGTGTGTGTGTGTGTGTGTAATCCCCTAATTGTGTTCTCACTTAGTTGTGTTTGCAGGGGTTGAGCTCTGCTCTTTGTGCCCGCCTCTCAACTGTCAATTAACTGTTTTACTAACTATTTTTTCCCACACCACACACACACACATACCAGGAAGCAGCCCGTGACAGCTGACTAACTTACAGGTACCTATTTACTGCCAGGTAACAGGGGGATTCAGGGTGAAAGAAACTTTGCCCATTTGTTTCTGCCTCGTGCGGGAATCGAACCCGCGCCAAAGAATTACGAGTCCTGCGCACTATTCACCAGGCTACCAGGCCTGTGTGTGTGTGTGTACTCACCTATTTGTGCTTGCGGGGGTTGAGCTTTGGCTCTTTGGTCCCGCCTCTCAAATGTCAATCAACTGGTGTACAAATTCCTGAGCCTATTGGGCTCTATCATATCTACACTTGAAACTGTGAATGGAGTCAGCCTCCACCACATCACTGCCTAATGCATTCCATCCGTTAACTACTCTGACACTGAAAAAGTTCCTTCTAACGTCTCTGTGGCTCATGTGGGTACTCAGTTTCCACCTGTGTCCCCTTGTTCGCGTTCCACCCGTGTTGAATAGTTTATCCTTGTTTACTTGGTCGATTTCCCTGAGGATTTTGTAGGTTGTAATCATGTCTCCCCTTACTCTTCTGTCTTCCAGTGTCGTAAAGTGCATTTCCCGCAGCCTTTCCTCGTAACTCATGCCTCTTAGTTCTGGGACTAGTCTAGTGGCATACCTTTGGACTTTTCCAGCTTTGTCTTGTGCTTGACAGGGTACGGGCTCCATGCTGGGGCTGCATACTTTAGGATTGGTCTTACATATGTGGTTTACAAGATTCTGAATGATTCCTTGCACAGGTTCCTGAATGCTGTTCTGATGTTAGCCAGCCTCGCAAATGCCGCAGACGTTATTCCTTTTATGTGGGCTTCAGGAGACAAGTTTGGTGTGATATCAACTCCTAGTTCTTTCTCTCTGTCTGTTTCATTAAGTACTTCATCTCCTATTCTGTATCCTGTGTCTGACCTCCTTTTTCCACTGCCTAGTTTCATTACTTTGCATTTACTCGGAATGAACTTCAACAGCCATTTGTTGGACCATTCACTCAGTCTGTCTAGGTCATCTTGTAGCCTCCTACTATCATCCTCAGTTTCAATTCTCCTCATAATTTTTTCATCATCGGCAAACATTGAGAGAAACGATTCTATTCCCTCTGGGAGATCATTTACATGAATCAGAAACAGTATAGGTCCAAGGACTGACCCCTGCGGAACTCCACTCGTAACGTCTCACCAATCTGAGATCTCACCCCTCACAGTGACTCGTTGTATCCTGTTGCTTAGGTACTCTTTTATCCAATGGAGTACCTTCCCTTTCACTCGAGCCTGCATCTCCAGCTTTTTCACTAGCCTCTTGTGTGGCACTGTATCAAAGGCTTTCTGACAATCCAAAAATATGCAGTCTGCCCACCCTTCTGTTTCTTGCCTTGTTTTTGTTGCCTGGTCGTAGAATTCATGTAACCCTGTGAGGCAGGACCTGCCATCCCTGAACCCATGTTGATGCTGTGTTACAAGGTTCTTTCGCTCCAGATGCTCCACCAGCTTTCTTCGCACAATCTTCTCCATCAGCTTGCATGGTATGCAGGTTAGGGACACCGGCCTGTAATTCAGTGCCTCCTGTCTATCCCCTTTCTTGTATATCGGGACTACGTTAGCTGCTTTCCAAATTTCTGGCAGTGCCCCTGTTGCCAGTGATTTGTTATACACTATGGAGAGTGGTAGGTACAGTTCTTCTGCTCCTTCCTTTAGTATCCAAGGGGAGATTCCATCTGGGCCTATAGCCTTTGTCACATCCAACTCTAGTAAACACTTTCTTACTTCCCCGCTGGCAATCTCAAACTCTTCCAGTGGTTCCTGGTTAGCTATTCCCTCTCCTATCTCTGGGATTTCTCCTTGCTCTAATGAGAAGACCTCCTGGAATTTCTTATTCAGTTCCTCACACACTTCGTTGTTGTTTGTAGTGAATCCTTCTGCCCCTATCCTTAATTTCATAACCTGTTCCTTTACTGTTGTTTTTCTCCTGATGTGGCTATCCAGCAATTTAGGCTGAGTCTTTGCCTTGCTTGCGATGTCATTTTTGTATTGTCTTTCTGCCTCTCTTCTCATCTTGACATATTCATTTCTGGCATTCTGGTATCTTTCTCTGCTCTCCAGTGTCCTGTTATTCCTATAGTTTTTCCATGCTTTTATTTTGCTGCTTAGCTAGCCTACATCTCTGATTAAACCATGGGTTTCTCATCTTCATTTCACTGTTTTCCTTTTGGGCTGGGACAAACTTTTTAGCTGCGTCCTTGCACTTCTGCGTGATGTAGTTCATCATATCTTGGACCGTCTGTTCCCTGAGCTCTGTTTCCCATGCTATATCTGTTAGGAATTTTCTTATCCCCTCATAGTTTCCCTTTCGGTATGCTAACCTTTTGGTTTCGGTATCCCTCCTCGAGTTCAATAACCCTTCTTCACTCAAGTACTCAAACACCAGTACACTGTGGTCGCTCATTCCTACTGGGGCCTCAAACCCGATTTCTCCTATGTCGGAGTCGTTCAGAGTGAAGACTAGGTCGAGTCTCGCTGGTTCGTCATTTCCTCTCATCCGTGTTGGTTCTCTGACATGCTGAGTTAAAAAGTTTCTAGTCACTACCTCCAGTTGTTTGGCTCTCCACGTATCCTCGCCTCCATGCGGTTCCTTGTTCTCCCAGTCAATCCTTCCTTGATTGAAGTCGCCCATGATGAGCAGGTGGGATCTATTTCTACGGGCAGCAGAGGCTGCCCTCTCAATTATAGTGTTAACTGCCATGTTGTTGTTTTCATACTCTTGACTGGGTCTTCTGTCATTTGGTGGAGGGTTGTATATTACTGCTACTACTATTCTTGGTCCTCCCATTGTCATGGTGCCTGCTATGTAGTCTCTGAACCCCTCACAGCCCGGGATAGCCATCTCCTTAAAACACCATTCCTTTCTCATGAGTAGGGCCACTCCGCCTCCTCCCCTACCTTCCCTCTCTTTCCTTATTACTGTGTACCCCTGGGGAAACACGGCATTCGTTATGATTCCAGAGAGTTGTTTCCTTGAGCCCGATTACATCTGGGTTCACTTCTTGTGCTCTTTCCCTTAGTTCACTTGTCTTAGTTCACTTGTCACTGATGTGTGTGTGCATGTGCCTTGCATTAGCCGTCAACTAGTAAGTACAACTAGTACTTACCTAGTTGTAATTACCTAATTGTGCTTGAAGGGGTTGAGCTCTGGCTCTTTGGTCCCGCCTCTCAACGGTCAGTCAACTAATGTACAGGTTTCTGAGCCTACTGGGCTCTATCATATCTACACTTAAAGCTGAGTATGGAGTCAGCCTCCACCACATCACTTCCTAATGCATTCCATTTGTCTACTACACTGACACTGAAAAAAATCTTTCTTATGTCTCAATAGCTCATTTGGGCTCTCAATTTCCACCTGTGTCCCCCTAGTGTGAGTGCTCCTTGTGGTAAATAGCCTGTCTTTATCTACCCTATCAATTCCTCTGAGAATCTTGTATTTGGAGATCATGTCCCCTCTAACTCTTCTTTCTCCCAGTTACGTAAGGTTTAATTCCCGTAGTCTCTCCTCGTAGCTCATACCTCTCAGTTCGGGTACTAGTCTGGTGGCAAACCTTTGAACCTTTTCCAGTTTAGTCTGGTGGTTGACTAGATATGGACTCCATGCTGGAGCCGCATACTCCAGGATTGGTCTGACATATGTGGTATATAATGTTTTGGAAGAGTCTTTACACACGTTTCTAAAGGCCGTTCTTATGTTAGTCATCCTGGTATATGCCGCTGATGTTACCCTCTTCATATGAGCTTCAGGGGACAGGTCTGGCGTGATGTCAACCCCCAAGTTTTTTTATCTCTCTGACTCTGGAAGTATTTCTTCTCCCAAATGATACCTTGTATCTGGTCTCCTGCTCGCTACACTTAACTTCATTACATTGCATTTGCTTGAGTTAAACTCTAACAACCATTTGTTCGACCATTCCTGCATCTTGTCCAGGTCTTCTTGAAGCCTCAAGCTGTCCTCCTCTGTCTTAATCCTTCTCATAATTTTGGCATCGTCAGCAAACATTAAGAGGAAATAGTCTATACCATCTGGGAGATCATTTCCGTATATCAGAAACAGGATAGGTCCGAGTACAGAGCCCTGTGGGACTCCACTGACGACTTCACGCCAATCTGAGGTCTCACCCCTCACTGTAACTCTCTGCTTCCTATTTCTTAGGTACTCCCTTATCCAATGGAGCGCCCTACCAGTTACTCCTGCCCATTTCTCCAGCTTATGCATCAGCCTTTTATGGGGTACTGTGTCAAAGGCTTTCCAACAGTCCAAAAATATGCAGTCCGCCCATCTTTCTCTTTCTTGCTTAATCTTTGTCACCTGGTCAAAGGTGACAAAGGCCTATTAGGCCTGTAATAGTACAGGCCTATTAGGCCTGTAAGACTAGATTTACCTTCCCTGGACCCATGTTGATGGGTTGTCACGAAGTCTCTTCTCTCCAGATGTGTTACTAGGTTTTTCTCACGATCGTCTCCATCACCTTGCATGATATACAAGTTAAGGACATTGCCTGGTAGTTCAGTGCCTCTTGTCTGTCACCCTTTTTGTATATTGGGACTACATTAGCCGTCTTCCATATTTCTGGTAGATTTCCCGTTTCCAGTGACCTACTATACAGTAAGGAGAGTGGCAAACAAAGTGCTCCTGCACACTCTTTCAATACCCATGGTGAGATTCCGTCCGGGCCAACAGCCTTTCTCACGTCCAGCTCCAATAGGTGCCTTGTGACCTCATGTCTTGTAATTTCGAACCCTTCCAAGGTCGCCTGGTTTGCTGCTACCTCTCCTAGCGCCGTGACTTCTCCATGTTCTATTGTAAAGACCTCCTGGAACCTTTTGTTGAGTTCTTCACACACCTCTTTGTCATTCTCTGTGTACCTGTCCTCGCCCACCCTAATTTTCATCACCTGTTCCTTCACTGTTGTCTTCCTCCTGATGTGACTGTGTAGTAGCTTTGGTTCGGTCTTGGCTGTATTAGCAATATCATTTTCATACCTTTTCTCAGCTGCTCTTCTCACACTGACATACTCGTTCCTGGTTCTCTGGTATCTCTCTCTACTTTCTGGTGTTCTGTTATTACGGAAGTTCCTCCATTGCCTTTTGTTCAGCTCCTTTGCTTTCATACATTCCCTATTAAACCATGGATTCTTCCTTTGCTTCTCTGTTTTTTCCTGTCGGGCTGGGACAAACCTGCTTACAACCTCCTGACATTTTTGGGTGACATAGTCCATCATGTCTTATACGGACTTGGTTCCGAGTTCTGTGTCCCAATGTATATCCCATAGGAATTTTCTCATCTCCTCATAATTTCCCTTTTGGTACGCCAGCCCTTTGGTTCCCAGTTCTTTTTTGGGGGTGATAATTCCCAGCTCAACCAGGTACTCAAAGCTCAATACACTATGATCACTCATTCCAAATGGGGCTTCCAACTTAACTTCCCTTATATCCGACTCATTTAGGGTAAATATCAGATCAAGCAAGGCTGGTTCATCCCCTCCTCTCATTCTTGTCGGTCCCTTGACGTGTTGACTTAGAAAGTTTCTTGTTGCCACATCCAGCAGCTTAGCTCTCCATGTGTCTGGGCCCGCCATGTGGGTCTCTGTTCCCCCAATCTATCTTCCCATGGTTGAAGTCTCCCATGATTAGAAGTCTGGATCCTTTCCTGCTAGCCACAGAAGCTGCTCTCTCTATTATATTGATGGTGGCCAAGTTGTTTCTATCATATTCCTGTCTGGGTCTTCTGTCGTTCGGTGGGAGGTTATATATGACTACTATTATAATTTTCTGTCCTCCAGTTGCTATGATGCCTGATATGTAGTCACTGAAGTCACTGTGTGTGTGTGTGTGTGTGTGTGTGTGTGTGTGTGTGTGTGTGTGTGTGTGTGTGTGTGTGTGTGTGTGTGTGTGTGTGTGTGTGTGTGTGTACTCACCTAGTTGTGTCTGCAGGATCGAGCATTGACTCTTGGATCCCGCCTTTCGAGCATCGGTTGTTTACAGCAATGACTCCTGTCCCATTTCCCTATCATACCTGGTTTTAAAATTATGAATAGTATTTGCTTCCACAACCTGTTCCTGAAGTGCATTCCATTTTCCCACTACTCTCACGCTAAAAGAAAACTTCCTAACATCTCTGTGACTCATCTGAGTTTCAAGCTTCCATCCATGTCCCCTCGTTCTGTTACTATTCCGTGTGAACATTTCGTCTATGTCCACTCTGTCAATCCCTCTGAGTATCTTATACGTTCCTATCATGTCCCCCCTCTCCCTTCTTCTTTCTAGTGTCGTAAGGCACAGGTCCCTCAGGCGCTCCTCATACCCCATCCTTCGTAGCTCTGGGACGAGTCTCGTTGCAAACCTCTGAACCTTTTCCAGTTTCATTATATGCTTCTTCAGATGGGGACTCCATGATGCGGCGGCATACTCTAAGACTGGCCTCACGTAGGCAGTGTAAAGCGCCCTAAATGCCTCCTTACTTAGGTTTCTGAATGATGTTCTAACTTTTGCCAGTGTAGAGTACGCTGCTGTCATTATCCTATTTATACAACCTGTCCTCTTAAAAAGAACGTCAACATTTGCCGTTTGACTCTACGGCTGTTTTTGGACGTTATTTTGTGTAAAACTACGTCTATTTTCGCTTCCATGGACTATCTCTTGTTATACAATGAAATACCACACTCTTATTATTCTATAACTCACTGACTATGCTCTGATATTTGTTCTTCAAGTAAAAATATATATATTTTTGCCTTAATTAGGCCATAATCCAGAAAATTCCAGCCTATCGATCTTTATATTTAGGAAAACATCTAATAAATTTGGAAATGAATTTTTCGTTCGCCGACAGTTGCCTGCTACTATTTAACCCTCCATGCTTTAATGTCGCTGGTCATTGTGACTTTCCCAGGATTTATATAGGTTTTGTAGTAGCATTTAGTCAGACTACAGTAATTTAACTAATGGGAAACCTCTATAGTTGTCGTAAATTAATAATAATCATTTATCAAATAATAAATTAGCAAACATAGGCAACATTTTATGTTACGACTTTTCGGGTAGGCCGTTCTGTTTGTTTACAACCTCAATGGTTCAAAATACACAATACTTTTAATATATAAGTGACTAAGTATGCTCTAATATATGGTCCTCAATGAAAATTATCGTTTTTTTTTGTTAATTTGTCCATAATGAATAAGATTCCTTACTGTTGATCTTTATATTAAGAAAAACATCTAAACAAATTGGTATTGTGTTTTCGTTCAGATAAAGTTTCCAGATACTATTTCCTAGTTATCAATTAATGTAGGTGGTTATTTTAATTCGTGGATACCAGGGGCTTTCTCCCATTATACAATATAAATGTACTCACTAACTATTCTCTGGTATCTGTTCTTCAAGTAAAATTACCTATTTTTTTTGTTTAATTAGTCCATAATTCATAAAATTCCTTCAGGTCGATCTTCATATTTAGGAAAACATCTAATCAATTTGGAATTTAATTTTTCGTTCAGCTACAGTTACCAGCTACTATTTCATTGTTATATTTTATGTCGCTGGTCATTACGATTTTCCAAGAATTTAAAGAGCTAAACAGCAAGTAGCATCTTGTTAGAGTACAGGAATTTACCTATGGAGAACCTCGATAGCTGCCGAAAATTATTAATGATTATATATGGAATTTAAAATAATGAATTATATACTATTTCTTATGTTACGTCTTTGGCGGGTAGGCGGTTCTGCGGGTTTACAACCAAATTGTTTAAAAATCACACTATTTTAAATGTATGAGTCACTAGTATGCTCTGATATATGTTCTGCAATGAAAATAAAGATTGTTTTGTTGTTAATTACTCCATAAATGTGTAATGTGTTAATTCAGTCTAAAATCTTTTTGCAACGTTTATATGCGATATACGTAGCTGGAAACTACCTAATATTTAAAAATAATAGTTACAACATTCTATTAATATATAATGTTGAAATAAATATCACACAAAGTCTGTATATCTGTTTTTAGATGTCTTATAAATCTTCTTCTAAAATAGGATTAATGATTTTAATGAATCTTGAGTAAAAATTATGTTAATTATTATTAATCTAATTGTTATTATTTTAAGTAAAAGAATTGCAAGTATTCGCATAACCACGGGATCTCTGTTTGTGTATGAATGCACAGATTTGTTTTTGTTATGAGAGGGACGCCTTAGAACGCATGGTGTAGGCCACCTGTGGCTCGCATCCGATCCCACGATCGTCGTCGCCCCTAAATCAACACAACAGGTATTTAGTATTTACGATTATAATAAGTAATATTTCTTTTATAATAATATTGCAGCAGGTGGTGTAGTGGTAGGACACTCGTCTGGCGTTCCGCGAGCGCTATGTCATGGGTTCGTATCCTGGCCGGGGAGGATTTACTGGGCGCAATTCCTTAACTGTAGCCTCTGTTTAACGCAACAGTAAAATGTGTACTTGGATGAAAAAACAATTCTTCGCGGCGGGGATCGTATTCCAGGGACCTGCCCGAAACGCTACTCGTACTAGTGGCTGTACAAGAATGTAACAACTCTTGTATATATCTCAGGTTAGGGGCTAGGCATTTACACTCTTAGGTCAGCAAACTAGCTAGAAGGTTAGACTATTAGACTCCACTGGTCAATCGGGGCCCTGCATGACTCAGCTTATCCTAACCTAGCCCAGCTTAAACCATCTTAGCATAGTTCATTCTAGCTGTGCATAGTGCTTGCACAGCCTTGCTTATCCTAGTTTACCTCTTCCTAGCCTACCGTAGCCAAGCCTATCCCAGTATACCCTTACCTAGTCTTGCCTAGCCTAACCCTGCCTTCCTTTTAAACATGACCAGTCCTTCCTACCCTAGCCAAGCCCTGACGAGCTTAGCCAAGCCAATCCCTGCCAAGATTTAGCATAGCCTTGCCTTTTTATTAATATATAGAGGGTACCACCTCTGGTTGAGTATGTAGGAACCCTCCACTTATAGGGTTGAGGGTTCCATATATATATATATATATATATATATATATATATATATATATATATATATATATATATATATATATATATATATATATATATATATATATATATATATACATATATACATATATACATATATACATATATACATATATACATATATATATATATATATATATATATATATATATATATATATATATGTATATATGTATATATGTATATATGTATATATGTATATATATATATATATATATATATATATATATATATATATATATATGCGAACAAGCCTGAATGGTCCCCAGGACATATGCAACTGAAAACTCACACCCCAGAAGTGACTCGAACCCATACTCCCAGAAGCAACGCATCTGGTATGTACAAGACGCCTTAATCCACTTGACCATCACGACCGGACAAAATGAGGTGATAGCCGAGGCTATTTGAACCACCCCACCGCCGGCACTCGGATAGTTATCTTGGGCATAGCATTTTACCAAATCACCTCATTCTTTGGGGCAACACGTGAGGAACACAAATGCGAACAAGCCTGAATGGTCCCCAGGACATATGCAACTGAAAACTCACACCCCAGAAGTGACTCGAACCCATACTCCCAGAAGCAACGCATCTGGTATGTACAAGACGCCTTAATCCACTTGACCATCACGACCGGACATAATGAGGTGATAGCCGAGGCTATTTGAACCACCCCACCGCCGGCACTCGGATAGTTATCTTGGGCATAGCATTTTACCAAATCACCTCATTCTTTGGGGCAACACGTGAGGAACACAAATGCGAACAAGCCTGAATGGTCCCCAGGACATATGCAACTGAAAACTCACACCCCAGAAGTGACTCGAACCCATACTCCCAGAAGCAACGCATCTGGTATGTACAAGACGCCTTAATCCACTTGACCATCACGACCGGACATAATGAGGTGATAGCCGAGGCTATTTGAACCACCCCACCGCCGGCACTCGGATAGTTATCTTGGGCATAGCATTTTACCAAATCACCTCATTCTTTGGGGCAACACGTGAGGAACACAAATGCGAACAAGCCTGAATGGTCCCCAGGACATATGCAACTGAAAACTCACACCCCAGAAGTGACTCGAACCCATACTCCCAGAAGCAACGCATCTGGTATGTACAAGACGCCTTAATCCACTTGACCATCACGACCGGACAAAATGAGGTGATAGCCGAGGCTATTTGAACCACCCCACCGCCGGCTCGGGTATTGTTATCTTGGGTCTTGTACATACCAGATGCGTTGCTTCTGGGAGTATGGGTTCGAGTCACTTCTGGGGTGTGAGTTTTCAGTTGCATATGTCCTGGGGACCATTCAGGCTTGTTCGCATTTGTGTTCCTCACGTGTTGCCCCAAAGAATGAGGTGATTTGGTAAAATGCTATGCCCAAGATAACTATCCGAGTGCCGGCGGTGGGGTGGTTCAAATAGCCTCGGCTATCACCTCATTTTGTCCGGTCGTGATGGTCAAGTGGATTAAGGCGTCTTGTACATACCAGATGCGTTGCTTCTGGGAGTATGGGTTCGAGTCACTTCTGGGGTGTGAGTTTTCAGTTGCATATGTCCTGGGGACCATTCAGGCTTGTTCGCATTTGTGTTCCTCACGTGTTGCCCCAAAGAATGAGGTGATTTGGTAAAATGCTATGCCCAAGATAACTATCCGAGTGCCGGCGGTGGGGTGGTTCAAATAGCCTCGGCTATCACCTCATTTTGTCCGGTCGTGATGGTCAAGTGGATTAAGGCGTCTTGTACATACCAGATGCGTTGCTTCTGGGAGTATGGGTTCGAGTCACTTCTGGGGTGTGAGTTTTCAGTTGCATATGTCCTGGGGACCATTCAGGCTTGTTCGCATTTGTGTTCCTCACGTGTTGCCCCAAAGAATGAGGTGATTTGGTAAAATGCTATGCCCAAGATAACTATCCGAGTGCCGGCGGTGGGGTGGTTCAAATAGCCTCGGCTATCACCTCATTTTGTCCGGTCGTGATGGTCAAGTGGATTAAGGCGTCTTGTACATACCAGATGCGTTGCTTCTGGGAGTATGGGTTCGAGTCACTTCTGGGGTGTGAGTTTTCAGTTGCATATGTCCTGGGGACCATTCAGGCTTGTTCGCATTTGTGTTCCTCACGTGTTGCCCCAAAGAATGAGGTGATTTGGTAAAATGCTATGCCCAAGATAACTATCCGAGTGCCGGCGGTGGGGTGGTTCAAATAGCCTCGGCTATCACCTCATTTTGTCCGGTCGTGATGGTCAAGTGGATTAAGGCGTCTTGTACATACCAGATGCGTTGCTTCTGGGAGTATGGGTTCGAGTCACTTCTGGGGTGTGAGTTTTCAGTTATATATATATATATATATATATATATATATATATATATATATATATATATATATATATATATATATATATATATATATATATATATATATATATGTCGTACCTAGTAGCCAGAACGCACTTCTCAGCCTACTATGCAAGGCCCGATTTGCCTAATAAGCCAAGTTTTCATGAATTAATTGTTTTTCGGCTACCTAACCTACCTAACCTAACCTAACCTAACTTTTTCGGCTACCTAACCTAACCTAACCTATAAAGATAGGTTAGGTTAGGTTAGGTAGGGTTGGTTAGGTTCGGTCATATATCTACGTTAATTTTAACTCCAATAAAAAAAAATTGACCTCATACATTATATATATATATATATATATATATATATATATATATATATATATATATATATATATATATATATATATATATATATATATATATATATATATATATATATATATATATATATATATCCTGCCTGAAATGCTGCGTGTACTAGTGGCTTTACAAGATAGTTCTTATAAAGATAGCATTTTGTGGTTATTCTCTATATCTGGTTCACCTAACAGTAAATAAGTACCTGGGAGTTAGACAGCTGCTATGGGCTGCTTCCTAGGGATGTGTGTGTGTGTTTGTATTCATGTTGAATTTTACAAAGTAGGAAGAGATGTTTGTAAAAAAAAAAATCAAATATTTTTGAAAGTATAAGTAGATTTGATATTTTTCTTTAATTGTTTATGTCTGCTGTCTCGCCTCCTTTATAAAATGGCATCATTCTTGCTTTTTTAAGGATATCAGGAAAAGTAAGGCACTCCAGAGATTTGTTGACTCCTTCCTAGTGTTGCCTAGCCCAGCCCAGCCTAGACAAGGCAGGCTGGGCATCCTAGCCTCACGCAGCTTAGCCCCCACCTACATGTAGCATCCCAGTCCATCCTAAGTGATCATTACCTTACTGGCTGTGTTTTCTCTTCAGCCCTGAATGTAATGTGGTGGAACATAAGCAGATACATATCAGGTCTTAGAGAATCTGTACTTCATACATTTCTTAATAATGTCTCACAAATATTTAAATAATTAAAAAAAATTGTATAATAACTTCATATTATTCTTGCAATTTATTTTTGCATTTTTTTTATACAAAATTTACATTTTAAAAGATTACCTCTATTTTTAGATTGATGACTTGAAGACTACAGTGCCATCCACAGCAAATCATGGTCTTAAAATATCTCCTAGCAATGACGAGACCAATTTTCACAGAGATCAAATTTTTGCTAAGCAGTAGTCACAGGTAAATATATATTATATATATAATATTATATATATAAAATTAACTACTTCATTGCTCAAAGCACCTTTAGACATTCTGAGAGTTGTGCTATTTTATTAATTAATTAATTAGGCTATATTTTAATGTTTTGTAATGTTTTCATTACTTTTTTTGTTTTGAAATATAAATTGTTGAGTTTTGAAACATTTTGACATTAACTATACCTGAATATTTATAAACAAAAAAATACCAGAACTATGTCCTTGACAATTGCACTAAGAAGTCTTTGCCAAAATCAGGTGCTCAGTGCAGTAGTTAAAAACTTAAAAGTTGTACCACCTCTGGTGCAAGATTAGGGACCCATAGCCTCAGAGAAGAAAATAGAGAGTACTCAGAGAAGGCCTTGAATAATAGGCAGGCTGTTTGTGTGTGTTTCGACGGTAAGCTTGCTGACACCATATGTAATTACCTAAGTGTAGTTACAGGATTAGAGCTACGCTCGTGGTGTCCCGTCTACCCAGCACTCTTTGTCACATAATGCTTTGAAACTACTGACGGTCTTGGCCGCCACCACCTTCTCACTTAACTTGTTCCAACCGTGTACCACTCTGTATGCGAAAGGAAATTTTTGTATATTTCTTTGGCATCTTTGTTTAGTTAGTTTAAATCTATGACCTTTTGTTCTTGAAGTTCCAGGTCTCGGGAAATCTTCCCTATCGATTTTATCAATTCCTGTTACTATTTTGTACATAGTGATTTTATCACCTCTTTTTGTTGTCTTCTAGTTTTGGCATATTTAATGCCTCTGACCTCTCCACATAGCTCTTGCCCTTTAGTTCTGGGAGCCACTTAGTAGCATGTCTTTGCACCTTTTCCAGTTTGTTGATGTGCTTCTTAAGATATGGGCACCACACAACCGCTGCATATTCTAGCCTTGGCCGAACAAAACTCGTGAACAATTTCTTTAGTATTTCGCCATCCATGTATTTAAACGAAATTCTGAAGTTAGAAAGCGTGGCATAGGCTCCTCACACAACGTTCTTTATGTGGGCCTCAAGTGATAGTTTTCTATCTAGAATCAACCCTAGACCTCTTTCTTTTATCAGAATTATATAAAGATTTCTCACATAATTTGTAGGTTGTGTGGGATCTATGTTCTATTCCACATTCCATAACATGGCATTTATTCACATTAAATTTCATTTGCCAAGTGGTGCTCCATATACTTATTTTGTCCAGGTCTTCTTGAAGGGCATGACAATCATCTAAATTTCTTATCCATCCCATTATCTTAGCATCATCAGCAAACATGTTTATATAATTCTGTATTCCAACTGGTAGATCATTTATGTAGACAATGAACATTTCTGGTGCATGTACTGTGGTACTCCACTTGTGACACTTCTCCAGTCCGATTGCCTCTGATTACTGCCCTCATTTTTCTATCAGTCAGAAAATTTTTCATCCATGTTAGAAGCTTACCTGTCACCCATCCAAAATTTTCTAGTTTCCAGAACAACCTCTTATGTGGAACTCTGTCGAAAGCCTTTTTTATGTCTAGATAGATGCAGTCAACCCAACTACCTTTTTCCTTTAAAATCTCTGTGGCTCAATCATAGAAACTGAGTAAATTCGATACACAGGATCTTCCAGATCGAAAACAATACTGTCTGTGTGATATTATATAATTTCTCTCCAGGTGTTCTACCCATTTAGTTTTTATTATTATTTTTTTTTTTCAATCTTTTCACTGTTACACTTGTCAATGATTCAGGTCTATAACTGAGAGAGGTGGGGTCTTCCCTGTTGCCACTTTTGTAGATTGGAACTATGTTAGCCTTTTTCCACATGTTTGCTATGACTCCTGTACACAGGGATGCCTGAAAGATCAGGTGAAGTGGAAGGCTGAGCTCAGATGCACATTCTCTCAGAACCCATGGTGAAACTCCATCTGGACCAACTGCTTTGTTCTTACTTAGCTCCTTTAGCATATTTTCCACTTCATCTCTAGACACCTCTATACGCTCTATGATGTTCTCAGAAATTCTTATTGTGTCTGGTTCTCTTAAGATTTCATTTTGTATAAACACACTTTGGAACTTTTGGTTTAATGTTTCACACATTGCATTATCATTTTCTGTGAATCTGTTTCCTATTTTCAACCTCTGGATATTATCCTTTACCTGCAATTTGTTGTTTATGAATTTGTAGAATAGGCCCAGTTCTGTTTTACATTTATCCATTATCCCTTTTTAAAAATTTCTTTCTGCCTCTCCCCTTACTGCTGTATAGTTGTTTCTCGCATCTTTGTATCGCTGGTATGATTGGGGGTTTGGCTTCTTTCTATATTGATACCTGCTTGATGGGGTTCTGCTCTTCTACTCCCCAAGCCCGGCCCGAGGCCAGGCTCGACTTGTGAGAGTTTGGTCCACCAGGCTGTTGCTTGGAGCGGCCCGCAGGGCCACATACCCACCACAGCCCGGCTGATCCGGAACTTCTCTTAGAAAACAGTCCAGTTTTCTCCTGAAGATGTCCACGGTTGTTCCGGCAATATTTCTTATAGTCGCTGGGAGGACGTTGAACAACCGCGGACCTCTGATGTTTATACAGTGCTCTCTGATTGTGCCTGTGGCACCTCTGCTCTTCACTGGTTCAATCTTGCATTTTTTTCCATATCGTTCACTCCAGTACGTTGTTATTTTACTGTGTAGATTTGGGACCTGGCCCTCCAGTATCTTCCATGTGTATATTATTTGGTATCTCTCTCGTCTCCTTTCTAGAGAGTACATTTGGAGAGCTTTGAGACGATCCCAATAATTTAGGTGTTTTATCTCGTCTATGCGTGCCGTATATGTTCTCTGTATTCCCTCTATTTCAGCAATCTCTCCTGCTCTGAAGGGGGAAGTGAATACTGAGCAGTACTCGAGACGGGACAACATAAGTGACTTGAAGAGTACAACCATTGTGATGGGATCCCTGGATTTGAAAGTTCTCATAATCCATCCGATCATTTTTCTGGCTGACGCAATATTTGCTTGGTTATGCTCCCTAAACATTAGATCGTCGGACATCATTATTCCCAAATCCTTGACATGCTGTTTTTCTACTATGGGAAGATTCGATTGTGTTTTGTACCCTGTATTATGTTTCAGATCCTCATTTTTGCCATACCTGAAATTTATCACTGTTAAACATCATGTTATTTTCTGCTGCCCAATCGAAAACTTTGTTGACATCTGCTTGTAGTTTTTCAATGTCTTTCATTCCATTTTTGTGTCTTTTGGTCTGTGGCCCTCTCTCAATTTCTGTTGAACCAATCCTGTTTTCTGGCCCTGCATCTCTGTTTTGGTATGAATGTTTGTGTGCCTTCATTGTATATTTTGCAAAATTTGGCATACATTTAATTTACTTCCCTGTCTAGCAACAAGTCTGCCTAATTACTTATTAAAAAAAATTTGAAGTTCCCCATAGTGACCTCTCTCTCTTGAAATCAAGTTTATCAACTGTTTCAATGTCCCCATTTTCTGTGTGTGTGTGTTTGGAGGCTAAGCTTGCTGATACCATGTGTGTGTGTGTTTGGAGGCTAAGCTTGCTGATACCATGTGTAAGCTTGCTGATACCATGTGTGTGTGTGTTTGGAGGCTAAGCTTGCTGATACCATGTGGTGTTTTTGGAGGCTAAGCTTGCTGATACCATGTGTGTGTGTGTGTTTGGAGGCTAAGCTTGCTGATACCATGTGTGTGTGTGTGTAAGCTTGCTGATACCATGTGTGTAAGCTTGCTGATACCATGTGTGTGTGTGTGTGTTTGAGGCTAAGCTTGCTGATACCATGTGTGTGTGTGTGTGTGTGTGTGTGTTTGGAGGCTAAGCTTGCTGATACCATGTGTGTGTGTGTGTGGAGGCTAAGCTTGCTGATACCATGTGTGTGTGTGTGTTTGGAGGCTAAGCTTGCTGATACCATGTGTGTGTGTGTGTTTGTGTTGCTGATACCATGAGGCTAAGCTTGCTGATACCATGTGTGTGTGTGTGTGTGTGTGAGGCTAAGCTTGCTGATACCATGTGTGTGTGTGTGTTTGGAGGCTAAGCTTGCTGATACCATGTGTGTGTGTGTGTGTGTTTAGAGGCTAAGCTTGCTGATACCATGTGTGTGTGTGTTTTGGAGGCTAAGCTTGCTGATACCATGTGTGTGTGTGTGTTTAGAGGCTAAGCTTGCTGATACCATGTGTGTGTGTGTTTGTGCTGTGTGATACCATGTGTGGAGGCTAAGCTTGCTGATACCATGTGTGTGTTTGGAGGCTAAGCTTGCTGATACCATGTGTGTGTGTGTGGAGGGAGGCTAAGCTTGCTGATACCATGTGTGTGTGTGTGTTTGGAGGCTAAGCTTGCTGATACCATGTGTGTGTGTGTGTTTGGAGGCTAAGTTTGCTAACACCGTGTGTGTACTCACCTATTTTTACTCACCTGTTTAAATAATAATAGGGGTGTGTACCACCTCTGGTGCAATTGTAGGGACCCACAGCCTTGAAGAAAATAAAGAGTATTCAGAGAAGACCTTGTGGATTCTCACTGAACACTAATCTTTTCTTCTCCTACCACCCCTCTTATTTTGTTTTATGCTGTATTCTATTATATATCATATAAATACATAGCCAAATGGCAATATTTATTATGTCTATACAAAAAGAAGACATCCACTTTATTTTTTTTCTCTCCTTTGTTTCTATGTGGATTTTGTTGTGACTAATGATTCTCCTCCTTCCCATCAACAGGTCTTCCTCACTGGGCTTGCTCGGCTTTTGTGTTACTGTGAGGGTGCCATCATCGTTTACCCTTCAAGACTGACTCATGCTGGCATTGCATTTGTGGACTTCCCTTCACAGTAAACAGTCCTTCTCCATATGGTGATTGTCCAGGGCAAGCAGGGTGTGACTGCCATCTTGGAGAAGCAGGGTCTTTTAATATGAAGAATCTTCCGTCTTCTCTACTTACGCCAGCTTGTGCCAGCCTTGCATTCTTGTTACTTCATGGCCCTTGGGCCTTTTTTATTTATTTTACATAATAAATTTTTTTATTAATACCCGTGTTTCACAAGAGATCCTTAACATTTTAAGCACCAATTGTATTGACTAATGTACGTCTTGTAACCTTTAAGACATAAATAGACAAGACATAGATAAATGAGTGAATAATACTGAGTGACTAGGTTAGGGCGAGGAACATAGTACAGTGTCTGACTTTGGAAGAATGCCTACTGTTTTAGAAACCTTATTGCCATGATCATAATCGTATGGGTTAAAAAGCATTTGTTGTCACTCCTACACTGTGGCTTGTTGAGCTTGAAACCTTTGCTCCTTGTTCGTGTTACATCTGACCTTTTGAAGAAATTGTATGAATCAATATCCTCCAAATTGTTCAGTATTTTAAAGGTTTCGCTCTATTACTCTCTCATTTGCATATATCTAAGCATATAGATTAGATATAGATTTAGATTAGATTTTTTAGTCAGGTAAAGGTACATACATTGCAGATGAGTTACAAAGGGAAAGACAATGACTAGAGTTCACTAGCTCTATTGGAAGAGAAACGTCTGCAAGACAAGTGTGGGCAAAAATTAAGGTAGCTAAGGGGAGCAGAGCCCGGCCTGCGGCTCACAACGACCCCCAGGGTAAGGCTGAAGAACTAATTCACAAGTGGAGTGATGCAGCATCATCCTCCTCCCTCCCTGCAGAAGTAAGCAGGGAACAGCTCCTCCGACATAATGACAGAAGGATTAGGATAACAAGAGCACAATCTAGTGATGACGAGTATGGGGAACCAATTACAGCCAAGGAAGTAAAGGGGGCTATGAAAAGGGTAAAAGTACAGCACCTGGTGAAGATGGCGTCACCTACGACATACTCAATGCACTGTGTGAAGTGTCTGGCAATCCACTACTCCACCTGTTTAACAAGTCATTCCTATGTGGAGTGTTGCCCACACAATGGAAACATGCAATAATGGTCCCAATACCGAAACCCAATGACCCTGGCAATTACAGACCTATCAGTCTCATGTAATGCACTTGGAAGATGCTTGAAAGGATCATCCTAAACCGACTATTGCACAAAATAGGCAGGTTAGGGGAGGGGTCAATGGATTTGTTAAAGGACGGAGCACAGCAAACTATAGTTAATTACCTTGCTAATGATACAGCTAAGTACTCCCAATAAACTCGCACCTCGGGGCAAAATTTTAAAATTTAAAATACAATACCTAAAGCCACTAATACGCATAGCGTTTCGGGCAAGTATATACGAAGTAAAACCCAAACAAAGAACTGACTCCGTAGGACCCATAAAAGATGAGACTAACAATTTTAAGTTGTATGATAAAAGGGCGGCAAACACTCTCAATGAATACCTAACATCAGTGTTCACACTAGAAAGCTTGAATGACATCCCATCACCAACACAAATGTTTGTCGGAGGTAAGGAGAATGAATTAAGAGAAATACCAATTACACGCGACACAATCAGGAAGAGCATTGACAAACTAAAAGACTCAGAAGCCCAAAGTGTAAATGGATTTAAGTCCCAAGTCGTAAAGGAACTGGCAAATTAATTGGGTGGTTGTAGGTAGGAGCTGCCTCGTATGGGCCGGTGGGCCTTCTGCAGTTGCCTTTGTTCTTGTGTTCTTGTGTTCTTATGTTGAGTAGCAACATTTGCAAATTTGCAGATGATACAAAAATAGGTAGGGAAATTAACACGGAAGAAGACTCACTATCACTTCAAGTTGATCTAAATAGGGTTTTGAAATGGTCAAAAGATTGACAGATGCAGTTTAATGCTGATAAATGTAAAGTTTTGAGACTAGGTAATGATGATAGTTACAAGATACGAGCTAGATGGTGTTGAGATTGCGAAGTCGGATTGTGAAAGGGATCTGGGAGTTATGATTAGTAAGAATTTAAAACAAAAGGATCAATGCATGAATGCTCGTAATAAGGCAAATAGGACACTGGGATTTATTAATCGAAGTGTTAGTAACAAGACATCTGGTGTGGTTCTTCAGCTATATCTTGCTCTGGTTAGGCCCCATTTACATTATGCAGTTCAGTTTTGGTCGCCATATTATAGAATGAATATAAATTCACTTGAACGTGTCTAGAGTAGGATGACTAAGTTAATTCCCCAAAATAGAAATCTTTTATATGAAGAAAGATTAACAAAGCTTAAATTGCATTCACTGGAAAAGCGAAGAGTTAGGGGTGATATGATAGAGGTTTACAAGTGGATGAATGGACATAACAAAGGGGATATTAGTAGGGTATTAAAAGTATCAACACATGACAACACAAAACAATGGGTATAAATTGGATAAGTTTAGATTTAGGAAAGACTTGGGTAAATACTGGTTTGGCAACAGGGTTGTTGATTTGTGGAACCAATTACCGCGTAACGTGGTGGAGGTGGGGTCCCTCGATTGTTTCAAGCGTGGGTTGGACATGTATATGAGTGGGTTTGGGTGGTTATAGATAGGAGCTGCCTCGTATGGGCCAATAGGCCTTCTGCAGTTACCTTTATTCTTATGCTCTTAATTCACTATGCTTGCCAGTGAAACTCCTTTTCAGAAAATCGCTGGACCATGGAATAGTTCCCCTAGTAATAGTTGAAGGTGATGTAGTGATCGAGTAATCCTTATACTCCATTATCTCATCATCATAATGGCATAACTAATTACACAAGCATTAATCCTATCCCTATTTACAGGTAACGGTTTTCCACCCTTCTATATCTTACTGTGAGGTGTCGTCACCGTACATAAGCAAGCGACTTGAGAATAGCACATTACGGGCTATTCATGCCCGTGCCACCTCTTGGGTGGCTTAATCTTTATAAATAAATCAGAATAGCACACACCATTTGGTCCGGGAGCCATCTCCCGTCACGCAGGGTGCAGTTGCGCCTCCACAGATCTCCAGTATCATCTTTTGATACTGGTAATGGCTCAAAAGGGCCACCACTTACGGGGTATTCATGCCCGTGTCACCTCTTGGGTGGCTTAATCTTCATCAATCAATCGAATAGCACACAGTACAATCTCCAGTCAAGAATGTAGCACTCGGCGTGTACAGTTCTAATCGACCCAAGACGCTACAGCCTCGACACAGAGCAGACAGCAGACTACGACCGTTGTTCAGGTCCATGTAAACTACATCTACCCGAAGTCCTTCGTCTGAATAGCCAGTTACCAGTTACAGGAGATACTTTTTCACCCACAGAGTTATTAACTCATGGAACCGCCTACCCACCGAAGCGGTACGTGGCAAAACGATGCTGATTTTCAAAATATACCTGGAAAAGATCATTCCTCCCTACACCTGGGGGGTACCTTCGTTAAAGTAAAAAGGTATACAGAAATAACAAAGAAAATAGATATGAATACTATTACCTTCGATGTTAGTAGTAGTTGTGCAAGTGAGGAGAAAGAAAAAATATTACGGAGTTGGAAGGAAGTTTCTAAGGTACTCTCGTATCTCATGGAATGTGACGGACAGGGCAAAGGTAGTTTTATTATTAATCATGGATGAAAGTAGATTGATAATATTATCTTGGAACGTTAATGGATTAAAAACTAGAGCGGTGGATGTACACTATTATACTCTTAGAGAGAATATTAACATAGTAGCACTCCAGGAAACTGGGGATAGGGATGGTAACATTCTGAACATGAAGATGAACATGTTGAACATGAAGATGTTCAACTGCTGGGCGAGCCCTCTCCTACTCATCTGAGGGGAGGGAGATTAGATTATGCTTGTTTGATAAATGCTGAGGGCATAGAGGAGAATTGTCTTACTGTGGATGAAATGCTAAGAGATTTTGCATTACAAATACAGCTTAAACTAGATAAAAAGCATGCCTGCCTTCAGAGGAAAAGCTTAAAGTTTAATAAGGGAGAATTAAGGGGTCTTGTTGGTCATATTAAGTCTTGGTATGATACTTATAAGCCAGTTTCGGCAGAAGCATTTTATTAAGATTTAATTAAGGAGGTAGATGTATTTAATGCAACATTGAACCGGAAAACATCTGGTATAGAAAAGCATCCCCCCATAAAAGTGTGCGGAGAAGAGAAAGGAAATTTGGAGCAAGTATTGGCAGGAGTTTGCAGAGAAAGTTAGGAGTAACAAACTTGAAGGAAATCTGGCAAGACATAAATGAAATAAGGGGTAAAAAGCATAATTTTGTTGCACATCCTGACCCGTAAGGAATTGCAAAAGGTCTCGTAAATAAATGGGCGGAAGCTGCCAAACTTAGTTCATTTAATTACCCGCTGTAACGAGAGAGTCGTTTGATTCTTGGAAAGATCTAAGAAAGGATTTTATACTTACAGCAGGTAACAGTGGTGATGTCACTTGCACAGGTATTACCAGAGAAGAACTAATAACGGCGATTAAAGTTGGGAAATCTACCGCCCCCTGGGGAGGATGGAGTAACTTATGAAATACTTAATGAACTTGCCATTATGACGAAAAGCCCGCTGTTAGACCTCTTTAATATTAGTTATAAAGAGGGCAGAATTCCCAGTAAATGAAAAAGAACTATGATCATCCTTATCCCTAAAGCCAATGGAGAGTACAGACCTGTGTCTTTAACCTCGTGTTTTTGTAAAATGATGGAGAGGATCATTTTAAATAAACTTTTGTATATAATAGGTGATCAGCTGTCTAATAATTTTTCGGGTTCCTCAGAGGAAAAAGTACCTCTGACTGTATTATTAAATGTCTAGCTAATGGTAATGATTATTATAGAATTTTTATTGATTTATAAGGAGCTTTTGATAAAGCCAACAAAGAGGTTATTTTATATGAATTAGCTGGTCTTGGTGTTGAAGGGAGATTATTGCGCTGGATAGGGGATTATCTTCAGGAAAGGAAGGCTCAGGTGTGGTATCAAGGTTGTATGGTTCAAGGTTCAAGGTATCAAGGTCAAGAACTCTGCACACCTCAGGGAGGAGTGTTGAGTCTCACCCTGTTTAATGTACTAATGAATAAGATAGCATCTGAGAAATACTCAAATTGGGTAACTCCAATCATATATGCCGATGATATTTTGTTTCAGGGCAAAGATATTTCAAAGGTTCAAACAGTGTTGGACAATTTCGGAAACCAGTGTCACCACATGGGACTAGTGGTTAATGAAGACAAAACTAAAGTTTGAATGTAGAAGTCGGAGGCCCATTATATTGGAAATAAACGGTAAAAATATAGAGAGTTTAATATATATAAATATTTAGGCATATATGTTGGATATACCCATGAGAGTTTGGAAACTGAGATGAACAGACTGTTGAGTCAATGTCGGAAGAGATTACAACCTCTGAAGGCCTTGGCATGCTGTGGAAAGGAGTGGGAGTCCAAGTGCTACGAATGATGTACTTGAGTACTGTAAGATTTCTTATTGATTATGCTGCACCTGTCATTTCTTGTTTTGGTAAAGGTAGGATGGGCAAGTTGGAGAAGATACAAAATGAAGCCGTTGGGGGTCGTTGTGAGCCGCTGCTACCTGAATTTTTGCCCACACTTGTCTTGCAGACGTTTCTCTTCCAATAGAGCTAGTGAACTCTAGTCATTGTCTTTCCCTTTGTAACTCATCTGCAATGTATGTACCTTTACCTGAATAAAAAATCTAATCTAAATCTATATCTAATCTATATGCTTAGATATATGCAAATGAGAGAGTAATAGAGCGAAACCTTTAAAATACTGAACAATTTGGAGGATATTGATTCATACAATTTCTTCAAAAGGTCAGATGTAACACGAACAAGGAGCAAAGGTTTCAAGCTCAACAAGCCACAGTGTAGGAGTGACAACAAATGCTTTTTAACCCATACGATTATGATCATGGCAATAAGGTTTCTAAAACAGTAGGCATTCTTCCAAAGTCAGACACTGTACTATGTTCCTCGCCCTAACCTAGTCACTCAGTATTATTCACTCATTTATCTATGTCTTGTCTATTTATGTCTTAAAGGTTACAAGACGTACATTAGTCAATACAATTGGTGCTTAAAATGTTAAGGATCTCTTGTGAAACACGGGTATTAATAAAAAAATTTATTATGTAAAATAAATAAAAAAGGCCCAAGGGCCATGAAGTAACAAGAATGCAAGGCTGGCACAAGCTGGCATAAGTAGAGAAGACGGAAGATTCTTCATATTAAAAGACCCTGCTTCTCCAAGATGGCAGTCACACCCTGCTTGCCCTGGACAATCACCATATGGAGAAGGACTGTTTACTGTGAAGGGAAGTCCACAAATGCAATGCCAGCATGAGTCAGTCTTGAAGGGTAAACGATGATGGCACCCTCACAGTAACACAAAAGCCGAGCAAGCCCAGTGAGGAAGACCTGTTGATGGGAAGGAGGAGAATCATTAGTCACAACAAAATCCACATAGAAACAAAGGAGAGAAAAAAAATAAAGTGGATGTCTTCTTTTTGTATAGACATAATAAATATTGCCATTTGGCTATGTATTTATATGATATATAATAGAATACAGCATAAAACAAAATAAGAGGGGTGATAGGAGAAGAAAAGATTAGTGTTCAGTGAGAATCCACAAGGTCTTCTCTGAATACTCTTTATTTTCTTCAAGGCTGTGGGTCCCTACAATTGCACCAGAGGTGGTACACACCCCTATTATTATTTAAACAGGTGAGTAAAAATAGGTGAGTACACACACGGTGTTAGCAAACTTAGCCTCCAAACACACACACACACATGGTATCAGCAAGCTTAGCCTCCAAACACACACATGGTATCAGCAAGCTTAGCCTCCAAATACACACATGGTATCAGCAAGCTTAGCCTCTAAACACACACACACACACACAAATGGTATCAGCAAGCTTAGCCTCTAAACACACACACACACACACACCTCCACACACACACACACACACATGGTATCAGCAAGCTTAGCCTCCAAACACACAACACCGTATCAGCAAGCTTAGCCTCCAAACACACACACACACACACACACCGTATCAGCAAGCTTAGCCTCCAAACACACACACACACATGGTATCAGCAAGCTTAGCCTCCAAACACACACACACATGGTATCAGCAAGCTTAGCCTCCAAACACACACACACACACAGAAAATGGGGACATTGAAACAGTTGATAAACTTGATTTCAAGAGAGAGAGAGAGGTCACTATGGGGAACTTCAAAATTTTTTTAATAAGTAATTAGGCAGACTTGTTGCTAGACAGGGAAGTAAATTAAATGTATGCCAAATTTTGCAAAATATACAATGAAGGCACACAAACATTCATACCAAAACAGAGATGCAGGGCCAGAAAACAGGATTGGTTCAACAGAAATTGAGAGAGGGCCACAGACCAAAAGAGACAAAAATGGAATGAAAGACATTGAAAAACTACAAGCAGATGTCAACAAAGTTTTCGATTGGGCAGCAGAAAATAACATGATGTTTAACAGTGATAAATTTCAGGTATGGCAAAAATGAGGATCTGAAACATAATACAGGGTACAAAACACAATCGAATCTTCCCATAGTAGAAAAACAGCATGTCAAGGATTTGGGAATAATGATGTCCGACGATCTAATGTTTAGGGAGCATAACCAAGCAAATATTGCGTCAGCCAGAAAAATGATCGGATGGATTATGAGAACTTTCAAATCCAGGGATCCCATCACAATGGTTGTACTCTTCAAGTCACTTATGTTGTCCCGTCTCGAGTACTGCTCAGTATTCACTTCCCCCTTCAGAGCAGGAGAGATTGCTGAAATAGAGGGAATACAGAGAACATATACGGCACGCATAGACGAGATAAAACACCTAAATTATTGGGATCGTCTCAAAGCTCTCCAAATGTACTCTCTAGAAAGGAGACGAGAGAGATACCAAATAATATACACATGGAAGATACTGGAGGGCCAGGTCCCAAATCTACACAGTAAAATAACAACGTACTGGAGTGAACGATATGGAAAAAAATGCAAGATTGAACCAGTGAAGAGCAGAGGTGCCACAGGCACAATCAGAGAGCACTGTATAAACATCAGAGGTCCGCGGTTGTTCAACGTCCTCCCAGCGACTATAAGAAATATTGCCGGAACAACCGTGGACATCTTCAGGAGAAAACTGGACTGTTTTCTAAGAGAAGTTCCGGATCAGCCGGGCTGTGGTGGGTATGTGGCCCTGCGGGCCGCTCCAAGCAACAGCCTGGTGGACCAAACTCTCACAAGTCGAGCCTGGCCTCGGGCCGGGCTTGGGGAGTAGAAGAGCAGAACCCCATCAAGCAGGTATCAATATAGAAAGAAGCCAAACCCCCAATCATACCAGCGATACAAAGATGCGAGAAACAACTATACAGCAGTAAGGGGAGAGGCAGAAAGAAATTTTTAAAAAGGGATAATGGATAAATGTAAAACAGAACTGGGCCTATTCTACAAATTCATAAACAACAAATTGCAGGTAAAGGATAATATCCAGAGGTTGAAAATAGGAAACAGATTCACAGAAAATGATAATGCAATGTGTGAAACATTAAACCAAAAGTTCCAAAGTGTGTTTATACAAAATGAAATCTTAAGAGAACCAGACACAATAAGAATTTCTGAGAACATCATAGAGGTGTCTAGAGATGAAGTGGAAAATATGCTAAAGTAGCTAAGTAAGAACAAAGCAGTTGGTCCAGATGGAGTTTCACCATGGGTTCTGAGAGAATGTGCATCTGAGCTCAGCCTTCCACTTCACCTGATCTTTCAGGCATCCCTGTGTACAGGAGTCATAGCAAACATGTGGAAAAAGGCTAACATAGTTCCAATCTACAAAAGTGGCAACAGGGAAGACCCCACCCCTCTCAGTTATAGACCTGAATCATTGACAAGTGTAACAGTGAAAAGATTGAAAAAAAAAATAATAAAAACTAAATGGGTAGAACACCTGGAGAGAAATTATATAATATCACACAGACAGTATTGTTTTCGATCTGGAAGATCCTGTGTATCGAATTTACTCAGTTTCTATGATTGAGCCACAGAGATTTTAAAGGAAAAAGGTAGTTGGGTCGACTGCATCTATCTAGACATAAAAAAGGCTTTCGACAGAGTTCCACATAAGAGGTTGTTCTGGAAACTAGAAAATTTTGGATGGGTGACAGGTAAGCTTCTAACATGGATGAAAAATTTTCTGACTGATAGAAAAATGAGGGCAGTAATCAGAGGCAATCGGACTGGAGAAGTGTCACAAGTGGAGTACCACAGTACATGCACCAGAAATGTTCATTGTCTACATAAATGATCTACCAGTTGGAATACAGAATTATATAAACATGTTTGCTGATGATGCTAAGATAATGGGATGGATAAGAAATTTAGATGATTGTCATGCCCTTCAAGAAGACCTGGACAAAATAAGTATATGGAGCACCACTTGGCAAATTAAATTTAATGTGAATAAATGCCATGTTATGGAATGTGGAATAGAACATAGATCCCACACAACCTACAAATTATGTGAGAAATCTTTATATAATTCTGATAAAAGAAAGAGGTCTAGGGTTGATTCTAGATAGAAAACTATCACTTGAGGCCCACATAAAGAACGTTGTGTGAGGAGCCTATGCCACGCTTTCTAACTTCAGAATTTCGTTTAAATACATGGATGGCGAAATACTAAAGAAATTGTTCACGAGTTTTGTTCGGCCAAGGCTAGAATATGCAGCGGTTGTGTGGTGCCCATATCTTAAGAAGCACATCAACAAACTGGAAAAGGTGCAAAGACATGCTACTAAGTGGCTCCCAGAACTAAAGGGCAAGAGCTATGTGGAGAGGTCAGAGGCATTAAATATGCCAAAACTAGAAGACAACAAAAAGAGGTGATAAAATCACTATGTACAAAATAGTAACAGGAATTGATAAAATCGATAGGGAAGATTTCCCGAGACCTGGAACTTCAAGAACAAAAGGTCATAGATTTAAACTAACTAAACAAAGATGCCAAAGAAATATAAAAAAATTTCCTTTCGCATACAGAGTGGTACACGGTTGGAACAAGTTAAGTGAGAAGGTGGTGGCGGCCAAGACCGTCAGTAGTTTCAAAGCATTATGTGACAAAGAGTGCTGGGTAGACGGGACACCACGAGCGTAGCTCTAATCCTGTAACTACACTTAGGTAACTACATTTGGTGTCAGCAAGCTTACCGTCGAAACACACACAAACAGCCTGCCTATTATTCAAGGCCTTCTCTGAGTACTCTCTATTTTCTTCTCTGAGGCTATGGGTCCCTAATCTTGCACCAGAGGTGGTACAACTTTTAAGTTTTTAACTACTGCACTGAGCACCTGATTTTGGCAAAGACTTCTTAGTGCAATTGTCAAGGACATAGTTCTGGTATTTTTTTGTTTATAAATATTCAGGTATAGTTAATGTCAAAATGTTTCAAAACTCAACAATTTATATTTCAAAACAAAAAAAGTAATGAAAACATTACAAAACATTAAAATATAGCCTAATTAATTAATTAATAAAATAGCACAACTCTCAGAATGTCTAAAGGTGCTTTGAGCAATGAAGTAGTTAATTTTATATATATAATATTATATATATAATATATATTTACCTGTGACTACTGCTTAGCAAAAATTTGATCTCTGTGAAAATTGGTCTCGTCATTGCTAGGAGATATTTTAAGACCATGATTTGCTGTGGATGGCACTGTAGTCTTCAAGTCATCAATCTAAAAATAGAGGTAATCTTTTAAAATGTAAATTTTGTATAAAAAAATGCAAAAATAAATTGCAAGAATAATATGAAGTTATTATACAATTTTTTTTAATTATTTAAATATTTGTGAGACATTATTAAGAAATGTATGAAGTACAGATTCTCTAAGACCTGATATGTATCTGCTTATGTTCCACCACATTACATTCAGGGCTGAAGAGAAAACACAGCCAGTAAGGTAATGATCACTTAGGATGGACTGGGATGCTACATGTAGGTGGGGGCTAAGCTGCGTGAGGCTAGGATGCCCAGCCTGCCTTGTCTAGGCTGGGCTGGGCTAGGCAACACTAGGAAGGAGTCAACAAATCTCTGGAGTGCCTTACTTTTCCTGATATCCTTAAAAAAGCAAGAATGATGCCATTTTATAAAGGAGGCGAGACAGCAGACATAAACAATTAAAGAAAAATATCAAATCTACTTATACTTTCAAAAATATTTGATTTTTTTTTTTACAAACATCTCTTCCTACTTTGTAAAATTCAACATGAATACAAACACACACACACATCCCTAGGAAGCAGCCCATAGCAGCTGTCTAACTCCCAGGTACTTATTTACTGTTAGGTGAACCAGATATAGAGAATAACCACAAAATGCTATCTTTATAAGAACTATCTTGTAAAGCCACTAGTACACGCAGCATTTCAGGCAGGATATATAAATATATATATATATATATATATATATATATATATATATATATATATATATATATATATATATATATATATATATATATATATATATATATATATACAAAGAGCCAGAGCTATATATATATATATATATATATATATATATATATATATATATATATATATATATATATATATATATGGAACCCTCAACCCTATAAGTGGAGGGTTCCTACATACTCAACCAGAGGTGGTACCCTCTATATATTAATAAAAAGGCAAGGCTATGCTAAATCTTGGCAGGGATTGGCTTGGCTAAGCTGGTCAGGGCTTGGCTAGGGTAGGAAGGACTGGTCATGTTTAAAAGCAAGGCAGGGTTAGGCTAGGCAAGACTAGGTAAGGGTATACTGGGATAGGCTTGGCTACGGTAGGCTAGGAAGAGGTAAACTAGGATAAGCAAGGCTGTGCAAGCACTATGCACAGCTAGAATGAACTATGCTAAGATGGTTTAAGCTGGGCTAGGTTAGGATAAGCTGAGTCATGCAGGGCCCCGATTGACCAGTGGAGTCTAATAGTCTAACCTTCTAGCTAGTTTGCTGACCTAAGAGTGTAAATGCCTAGCCCCTAACCTGAGATATATACAAGAGTTGTTACATTCTTGTACAGCCACTAGTACGAGTAGCGTTTCGGGCAGGTCCCTGGAATACGATCCCCGCCGCGAAGAATCGTTTTTTCATCCAAGTACACATTTTACTGTTGCGTTAAACAGAGGCTACAGTTAAGGAATTGCGCCCAGTAAATCCTCCCCGGCCAGGATACGAACCCATGACATAGCGCTCGCGGAACGCCAGGCGAGTGTCCTACCACTACACCACCTGCTGCAATATTATTATAAAAGAAATATTACTTATTATAATCGTAAATACTAAATACCTGTTGTGTTGATTTAGGGGCGACGACGATCGTGGGATCGGATGCGAGCCACAGGTGGCCTACACCATGCTTTCTAAGGCGTCCCTCTCATAACAAAAACAAATCCGTGCATTCATACACAAACAGAGATCCCGTGGTTATGCGAATACTTGCAATTCTTTTACTTAAAATAATAACAATTAGATTAATAATAATTAACATAATTTTTACTCAAGATTCATAAAAATCATTAATACTATTTTAAAAGAAGATTTATAAGACATCTAAAACAGATATACAGACTTTGTGTGATATTTATTTCAACATTATATATTAATAGAATGTTGTAACTATTATTTTTAAATATTAGGTAGTTTCCAGCTACGTATATCGCATATAAACGTTGCAAAAAGATTTTAGACTGAATTAACACATTACACATTTATGGAGTAATTAACAACAAAACAATCTTTATTTTCATTGCAGAACATATATCAGAGCATACTAGTGACTCATACATTTAAAATAGTGTGTTTTTAAACAATTCGGTTGTAAACCCGCAGAACCGCCTACCCGCCAAAGACGTAACATAAGAAATAGTATATAATTCATTATTTTAAATTCCATATATAATCATTAATAATTTTCGGCAGCTATCGAGGTTCTCCATAGGTAAATTCCTGTACTCTAACAAGATGCTACTTGCTGTTTAGCTGTTTAAATTCTTGGAAAATCGTAATGACCAGCGACATAAAATATAACAATGAAATAGTAGCTGGTAACTGTAGCTGAACGAAAAATTAAATTCCAAATTGATTAGATGTTTTCTTAAATATAAAGATCGACCTGAAGGAATTTTATGAATTATGGACTAATTAAACAAAAAAATAGGTAATTTTACTTGAAGAACAGATACCAGAGAATAGTTAGTGAGTACATTTATATTGTATAATGGGAGAAAGCCCCTGGTAGCCGCGAATTAAAATAACCACCTACATTAATTGATAACTAGGAAATAGTATCTGGAAACTTTATCTGAACGAAAACACAATACCAATTTGTTTAGATGTTTTTCTTAATATAAAGATCAACAGTAAGGAATCTTATTCATTATGGACAAATTAACAAAAAAAAACGATAATTTTCATTGAGGACCATATATTAGAGCATACTTAGTCACTTATATATTAAAAGTATTGTGTATTTTGAACCATTGAGGTTGTAAACAAACAGAACGGCCTACCCGAAAAGTCGTAACATAAAATGTTGCATATGTTTGCTAATTTATTATTTGATAAATGATTATTATTAATTTACGACAACTATAGAGGTTTCCCATTAGTTAAATTACTGTAGTCTGACTAAATGCTACTACAAAACCTATATAAATCCTGGGAAAGTCACAATGACCAGCGACATTAAAGCATAGAGGGTTAAATAGTAACAGGCAACTGTCGGCGAACGAAAAATTCATTTCCAAATTTATTAGATGTTTTCCTAAATATAAAGATCGATAGGCTGGAATTTTCTGGATTATGGCCTAATTAAGGCAAAAATATATATATTTTTACTTGAAGAACAAATATCAGAGCATAGTCAGTGAGTTATAGAATAATAAGAGTGTGGTATTTCATTGTATAACAAGAGATAGTCCATGGAAGCGAAAATAGACGTAGTTTTACACAAAATAACGTCCAAAAACAGCCGTAGAGTCAAACGGCAAATGTTGACGTTCTTTTTAAGAGGACAGGTTGATTTATATGTGCCTCAGGAGATAGATTAGGTGTTACGTCCACACCCAGGTATCTTTCGTGCGTCGTCACAGGTAGGCTGTTCCCGTTCATTGTGTACTGTCCCTTTGGTCTCCTATCTCCTAGTCCCATTTCCATAACTTTACATTTGCTCGTGTTGAATTCCAGTAGCCATTTCTCTGACCATCTCTGCAACCTGTCCAGGTCCTCTTGGAGGATCCTGCAATCCTCATCTGTCACAACTCTTCTCATCAACTTTGCGTCATCCGCAAACATCGACATGTAGGACTCTATGCCTGTAAACATGTCGTTAACATATACAAGAAATAGAATTGGTCCCAGCACCGATCCTTGTGGTACTCCACTTGTTACTGTTCGCCAGTCCGACTTCTCGCCCCTTACCGTAACTCTTTGGCTCCTTCCTGATAGATATTTCCTTATCCATGCTAGGACCTTTCCCCCCACCCCCGCCTGCCTCTCGAGCTTGAACAGCAGTCTCATGTGCGGTACTGTATCAAAGGCTTTTTGGCAGTCCAGAAATATGCAGTCTGCTCAACCATCTCTGTCCTGTCTTATCCTCGTTATTTTATCATAGAATTTCAGAAGGTTTGTTAGGCACGATTTCCCTGTCCAGAACCCATGTTGATGTTTGTTCACAAACCTAATGTTCTCCAGGTGTGTAACCAGTCGTAGCCTAATTATTCTTTCCACTATTTTACAGGGGATGCTTGTCAGTGATACAGGTCTAGAGTTAAGTGCCTCCTCCCTATCGCCTTTCTTGAAGATCGGCACGACATTTGCCTTCTTCCAGCAACTGGGCAATTCTCCTGACATAAGTGACTCATTAAAGATCATTGCCAGAGGCACGCTGAGGGCCTGCGCTGCTTCTTTTAGTATCTATGGTGATACTTTGTCTGGTCCAACTGCTTTAGTTGCATCTAGAGTTGTCAACTGTTTCATTACCTCCTCTGCTGTCACCTCTATATCTGATAGTCTTTCATCTAGGATAACCCCTTCCGACAATGGGAGCTGCTCAGGCTCGGTAGTGAACACTCCATGGAAACTGGCATTCAGTGCCTCGCAGATTTCCTTGTCACTTTCAGTATATGCCCTCTCTGTCTTCCTTAGTCTTGTCACTTGGTCGTTCACCGACATTTTTCTTCTTATATGACTGTGTAGTAACTTAGGTTGTTTTTTCGCTTTGATTGCAATATCGTTCTCATAGTCCCTTTCCGATGTTCGTCTTATGTTAATGTAATCGTTCCTAGCTCTGTTGCATCTGATCCTGTTGTCCTCTGTCCTTTGTCTTCTGTATTTCCTCCACTCCCGCCTGCTGGCCATTTTTGCTTCCTGACACTGTCTATTAAACCATGGGTTATTATATTCCTTCTTATTTTTTCCCTTTACTGTTGGTATAAATCTCTCTTCGGCCTCCTGGCATTTCTGTATGACTAGGTCCATCATATCTTGGACTGTTTTTCCTCAAATTTCTTCCTCCCACTGCACTTCACCCAGATAGTCCCTTATCCTCTTATAGTCCCCGTTCCTGTGGTCAACTCTCCTTACCCAGATCTCTTGTCCCATGGTCATAAGTTTGAATTCCATCATGTAGTCAAAGACTAGGACACAATGGTCACTGGCCCCTAGAGGTATTTCATGCTCTAAATTCTCGATATCTTCTACGTTCTGGGTGAAAATCAGGTCTAATAGGCTCGGTGCATCTCCTCCTCTTTCCCTTGTGTCTTCCTTTACATGTTGTGTTAGGAAATTCCTGTCTATAACATCTACTAATTTCGCTCCCCACGTTTCGTCCCCTCCATGGGGATTCCTTGATTCCCAATTTATCTTTCCATGATTTAGGTCCCCCATGATCAGCAGCTTCGCTCTCATTCTGTGGGCTAGTGTTGCTGCCTTCTGCAGTTCATCTATACATGCCTTGTTGTTGTCATCATACTCCTGCCTGGGTCTTCTACTGTTTGGTGGGGGATTGTAGATTACCAAGATCACAATCTTCCTCCCATCTACTGTCAGAGTTCCATGTATGAAGCTTGTGCACTCATTGGTAACCCAATTTCCCAGGTCTTCAAACTTCCATTTCTGCTTTATTAGGAGTGCCACTCCCCCTCCCTGTCTCTGTGTCCTCTCTTTTCGTATCACCTGGTACCCTTCAGGAAAGATTGCATCTGAGATCATGTCATTAATTTTAGTTTCCACAATTGCAACTATGTCAGGATCTGCTTCATTAACTCTTTCTTTTATCTCTTCTGCTTTATTAGATACCCCATCAGCATTGGTGTACCAAACCTTGAGATTCTTCATGGAAACTCTTGTACCAGAGTTCTCCCTTTCTCTGGGGGTCTGGGGGGATCTGGGGGGTGTCTGAGGGTGACTGGGGGCAGGGGGGACCTGGGGGATCTGGGGGGTGTATGGGGGATGACTGGGGGCGGGGAGGATCCGGGGGGGTCCGAGGGGATCCGGGGGGTGTCTGGGGGGTCCGGGGGTGTATGGGGGGTGAAAGAGGTCAGGAGGGGTGCTTGGGGGCTAATGGGGGCTGGGCTTCTAGGAAGGTTGGTAGGAGGGTCTGGGGTAGGGCCTGGGTAGGTAGGTCTGGAGTAGGAACAGCATACTGGGTCTGAAGATTAGGGAGGGTCTGATAGGCATAGAGGGGTTGGGAGATAGCGTAAGGTTGGGAGTCAGATAGAGGTTGAGAGGTTGGGAGGGGGAAGGATAGAGGGGGTGGGGGAAACCTCCCACCCCCCTTGCAAGGGTGGGGGGTCACATGGAAGGAGAGGGGATGAGGAGGGGTGAGGGCTGGGTAGGTTTTGGGGATTGAAGGGATGAGGGCTGGGTGGGTTCTTGGGGTTGAGGGGATGAGGGCTGGGTGGGTTTTGGTGGTTGAGGGGATGAGGGCTGGACGGGTTTTGGGGGTCCTTGGAATGTGGGATGAATTTTGACTGCAGTGGGGTCAACATTGGAGGTGTTGGAGAGATAAGCAGGGGCAGGGAAGGTTGATTTGGGGAGGGAGTGACCTGAGAAGGTGTGAGCTGGTTAGCATGGGGTGGATTAGCACTGGGGTGTGTAGCTACGCTCAAATGGGAAGAGTTGTATTGTTGTTTGCTTGCTCTGTGGGCTATCTGCTCCTCCTTCGTCATGAATTTGTCAATATATACGTTGTAGTAATTTTCGCTACCTCTGAGTAAGTGTTTGTGATGCAGTATGTAATCCACTGCCTCTTCGTTAGTGAACTGTACCAGGACAGGTCGTTTCCTGTTACAGTTGTATGGCCCAATGCGTCGGTGGACGTGCACCTCATTCCCTGCCATCTGGGCTCTCATGTCTCTCAAGATCCCCTGTAGCTCCAAATCCTCAATCTCCATCCTTTCCTGCCTCGATTGTGCCCTGGCTTCAAACAATCCATGGATTATGATTGTCCTCTTTCTCAGTTCAGGGTCATGCTGGTGGCCCCCTCCCTGGCTGACCCCCACCCCTCCCACTCCCGCTACTCCACCTACTACTACTCCCCCTTCCCCTGCCAAGCTTCCCTTATTCCTGCCAAATTCATTAGTAAGCCTAGATATTTCTCCTTGCCATTCTACCCTGCTCTTCCTGATTTCCTCTTGAATATAATCCATAAACTCTTGTTTGAGTCTTTGAACCTCGTCCTGTATCTTATTAAAGACTTCACTTTTAATCCCCTGGATTAGATCATCTATCCAAACATCCCTCTTCTCTACAAATTTCCCAATCATCTTCTCCACAAACCTATCTTCTTCTTCAATCATAATACTGCTGGACCTAGACGCCCTTCCTGACCTAGTCATTGCTATAATGCAACCTTACCCACAGGGGTTCCAAGTATCTTACCGTCCTGCTAACACAATAGGTGAGTGAATCTCCAAGCGTCGTCCCACGTGGTGGTAGGAGGGTTGCTGCCGGGGGTGAGGTCACGGTCAGAGGTCGGTGAGGTCTGCTCCACACTGCCACAGTACTTCATCAACTATTTTCAATTACGCTACTAAAACTGTTTTTCTTCACTACCTTATGGCTTTGGTCAAAACCCAAGGTTTTTTCATTCACTTGTACACACTTTTTCACTTCGAAGTTGCCTGATTACCCCTCCCACTCCACTAGTGAACCAGGAGCTCCCAACCCACGTCCACCCAACACGATGGTCACAACACAAGTTGTGTGTGTGTGTGTGTGTGTGTGTGTGTGTGTGTGTGTGTGTGTGTGTGTGTGTGTGTGTGTGTGTGTGTGTGTGTGTGTGTGTGTGTGTGTGTACTCACCTAATCACCTAATTGTGCTTGCGGGGGTTGAGCTCTGGCTCTTTGATCCCACCTCTCAACCGTCAATCAAGAGGTGTACAGGTTCCTGAGCCTACTGGGCTCTATCATAATTACACTTGAAACTGTGTATGGAGTCAGCCTCCACCACATCACTTCCTAATGCATTCCATTTGTCAACCACTCTGACACTAAAAAAGTTCTTTCTAATATCTCTGTGGCTCATTTGGGCACTCAATTTCCACCTGTGTCCCCTAGTGCGTGTGCCCCTTGTGTTAAATAGCCTGTCTTTATGTACCCTATCAATTTCCTTGAGAATCTTGAATGTGGTGATCATGTCCCCTCTAACTCTTCAGTCTTCCAGTGAAGTGAGGTTTAATGCTCGTAGCGTCTCCTCGTAGTTCTATACCTCTTAGCTCGGGTACTAGTCTGGTGGCAAACCTTTGAACCTTTTCCAGTTTGGTTTTATCCTTGACTTGATATGGACTCCATGCTGGGACTGCATACTCCAGGGTTGTCCTGACATATGTGGTATACAAAGTTCTGAATGATTCTATCCACAAGTTTCTGAATGCCGTTCTTATGTTGGCCAGCCTGGCATATGCCGCTGATTTTATCCTCTTGATATGGGCTGCAGAGGATAGGTCTGGTGTGATGTCAACCCAAAGTCTTTTTCTCTCTCTGACTCTTGAAGAATTTCATCTCCCAGATGATATCTAGTATCTGGCCTCCTGCTCCCTACGCCTATCTTCATTACATTACATTTGCTTGAGTTAAACTCTAACAACCATTTGTTCGACCACTCCTTCAGCTTGTCTAGGTCTTCTTGAAGCCTCAAGCAGTCCTCCTCTGTCTTAATCCTTCTCATAATTTTGGCATCGTCCGCAAACATTGAGAGAAATGAATCTATACCCTTCGGGAGATCAGATGTGTTACTCTCCAGATATGTTACTAGGGTTTTTCTCACGATCTTCTCCATCACCTTGCATGGTATACAAGTCAAGGACACTGGCCTGTAATTCAGTGCCTCTTGCCTGTCGCCCTTTTTGTGTTTTGAGACCATATTCGCGGTCTTCCATATTTCTGGTAGGTCTCTGGTCTCCAGTGACCTACTATACACTATGGCGAGTGGCAAGCAAAGTGACTCTGCATACTCTTTTAGTACCCATGGTGAGATCCCGTCTGGACCAACATCCAGATAGCAGGTTAGCCTTTCTAACATCCAGATCCAGCAGGTGTCTCTTGACCTCCTCACTCGTAATTTCGAACCCTTTCAAGGACGCCTGGTTTACTTCCCTTTCTCCTAGCACAGTGACCTCACCTTGTTCTATTGTGAAGACCTCCTGGAACCTCTTGTTGAGTTCTTCACACACCTCTGTGTCATTCTCTGTATACCTGTTCTCGCCTGTTCTAAGTTTCATTACCTGTTCTTTCACTGATGTTTTCCTCCTGATGTGACTATGGGGTAGCTTTGGTTCGGTCTTGGCTTTGTTTGCTATATTATTTTCATAATATTTCTCTGCCTCTCTTCTCAACCTAACATACTCATTCCTAGTTCTCTGGTATCTCTCTCTGCTTTCTGGTGTTCTGTTATTCCGGACGTTCCTCCACGCCCTTTTGTTCAGTGCCTTTGCTTCCATACATGCCCTATTATACCATGGATTCTTCTGTTGCTTCTCGGATTTTTCCCTTTGGGCCGGGATGAACCTGTTTACTACCTCCTGACACTTTTGGGTGACATAGTCCATCATATCTTGTACAGACTTAGCTCTGAGGTCTGTGTCTCTAAGTATTTCCCTTAGGAAACGTCTCATCTCCTCTTAGTTCCCCTTTCGGTATGCCAGCCTTTTGTTTCCTAGTTCTTTTTTGGGGAAGATAATTCCTAGCTCTACCAGGTACTCAAAGTTCAATACACTGTGGTCACTCATTCCCAAGGGGGCTTCCATCTTAACTTCCCTTATATCCCACTCATTTAGGGTAAATATCAGATCGAGCATGGCTGGTTCATCTTCTCCTCTCATTCTTGTTGGTTCCTTGATGTGCTGGCTTAGAAAGTGTCTTGTTGCCACGTCCAGCAGCTTAGCTCCATGTTGTGTGTGTGTGTGTGTGTGTGTACTCACCTAATTGTACTCACCTAATTGTGCTTGCGGGGGTTGAGCTCTGGCTCTTTGGTCCCGCCTCTCAACCGTCAATCAACTGGTGTACAGATTCCTGAGCCTATTGGGCTCTATCATATCTACATTTGAAACTGTGAATGGAGTCAGCCTCCACCACATCACTTCCTAATGCATTCCATTTGCTAACTACTCTGACACTGAAAAAGTTCTTTCTAACGTCTCTGTGGCTCATTTGGGTACTCAGCTTCCACCTGTGTCCCCTTGTTCGCGTCCCACCAGTGTTGAAAAGTTCGTCCTTGTTTACCCGGTCGATTCCCCTGAGGATTTTGTAGGTTGTGATCATGTCCCCCCTTACTCTTCTGTCTTCCAGTGTCGTGAGGTGCATTTCCCGCAGCCTTTCCTCATAACTCATGCCTCTTAGTTCTGGGACTAGTCTAGTAGCATACCTTTGGACTTTTTCCAGCTTCGTCTTGTGCTTGACAAGGTACGGGCTCCATGCTGGGGCCGCATACTCCAGGATTGGTCTTACATATGTGGTGTACAAGATTCTGAATGATTCCTTACACAGGTTCCTGAACGCCGTTCTGATGTTAGCCAGCCTCGCATATGCCGCAGACGTTATTCTCTTTATGTGGGCTTCAGGAGACAGGTTTGGTGTGATATCAACTCCTAGATCTTTCTCTCTGTCTGTTTCATTAAGTACTTCATCTCCTATTCTGTATCCTGTGCCTGGCCTCCTGTTTCCACTGCCTAGTTTCATTACTTTGCATTTACTCGGGTTGAACTTCAACAGCCATTTGTTGGACCATTCACTCAGTCTATCCAGGTCATCTTGTAGCCTCCTACTATCATCCTCTGTTTCAATCCTCCTCATAATTTTTGCATCGTCGGCAAACATTGAGAGGAACGAATCTATACCCTCTGGGAGATCATTTACATATACCAGAAACAGTATAGGTCCAAGGACTGACCCCTGCGGGACTCCACTTGTGACGTCTCGCCAATCTGAGACCTCACCCCTCACACAGACTCGTTGTCTCCTGTTGCTTAGGTATTCCTCTATCCACCGGAGTACCTTCCCTCTCACTCCAGCCTGCATCTCCAACTTTCGCACTAGCCTCTTGTGTGGCACTGTATCAAAGGCTTTCTGACAATCCAAAAATATGCAGTCTGCCCACCCTTCTCTTTCTTGCCTTATTTTTGTTGCCTGGTCGTAGAATTCAAGTAACCCTGTGAGGCAGGACCTGCCATCCCTGAACCCATGTTGATGCTGTGTTACAAAGTTCCTTCGCTCCAGATGCTCCACTAGTTTTTTTCGCACAATCTTCTCCATCAGCTTGCATGGTATGCAGGTTAGGGACACTGGCCTGTAGTTCAGTGCCTCCTGTCTATCCCCTTTCTTGTATATCGGGACTACGTTAGCTGCTTTCCAAGTATCTGGCAGTTCCCCTGTTGCCAGTGATTTGTTATACACTATGGAGAGTGGTAGGCTCAGTTCTCTTGCTCCTTCCTTTAGAACCCAAGGGGAGATTCCATCTGGGCCTATAGCCTTCGTCACGTCCAACTCTAGTAAACACTTCCTTACTTCCCCACTGGTAATCTCAAACTCTTCCAGTGGTTCCTGGTTAGCTATTCCCTCACTTACCTCTGGAATTTCTCCTTGTTCTAAGGTGAAGACCTCCTGGAATTTCTTATTCAATTCCTCACACACTTCCTTGTCATTTGTAGTGAATCCTTCCGCCCCTATCCTTAATCTCATAACCTGTTCCTTTACTGTTGTTTTTCTCCTAATGTGGCTATGCAACAATTTAGGCTGAGTCTTTGCCTTGCTTGCGATGTCATTTTCGTATTGTCTTTCTGCCTCTCTTCTCATCCTGACATATTCATTCCTGGCATTCTGGTATCTTTCTCTGCTCTCCAGTGTCCTGTTATTCCTATAGTTTCTCCATGCCCTTTTACTTTGCTGCTTAGCTAGCCTACATCTTTGATTAAACCATGGGTTTCTCATCTTCATTTCTCTGTTTTCCTTTTGGACTGGGACAAACTTGTTTGCTGCGTCCTTGCACTTCTGCGTGATGTAATCCATCATATCTTGGGCCGTCTTTCCCCTGAGCTCTGTTTCCCATGCTATATCTGTTAGGAATTTTCTTATCCCCTCATAGTTTCCCTTTCGGTATGCTAACCTTTTGGTTTCGGTATCCCTCCTCGAGTTCAATAACCCTTCTTCAATCAAGTACTCAAACACCAGTACACTGTGGTCGCTCATTCCTACTGGGTCCTCAAAACCGATTTCTCTTACTGTGTGTGTGTGTGTCACCTGTGTGTGTGTGTGTGTGTGTGTGTGTGTGTGTGTGTGTGTGGTGTGTGTGTGTGCGCGCGCGCGCGCGCGCTTGCTGGGCCGTGTACTCACCTAGTTGTACTCACCTAGTTGTGTTTGCGGGGGTTGAGCTCTGGCTCTTTGGTCCCGCCTCTCAACCGTCAATCAACAGGTGTACAGATTCCTGAGCCTATTGGGCTCTATCATATCTACACTTGAAACTGTGTATGGAGTCAGCCTCCACCACATCACTTCCTAATGCATTCCATTTGTCAACCACTCTGACACTAAAAAAGTTCTTTCTAATATCTCTGTGGCTCATTTGGGCACTCAGTTTCCACCTGTGTCCCCTTGTGCGTGTTCCCCTTGTGTTAAATAGACTGTCTTTATCTACCCTATCAATTCCCTTCAGAATCTTGAATGTGGTGATCATGTCCCCCCTAACTCTTCTGTCTTCCAGCGAAGTGAGGTTTAATTCCCGTAGTCTCTCCTCGTAGCTCATACCTCTCAGCTCGGGTACTAGTCTGGTGGCAAACATTTGAACCTTTTCCAGTTTTAGTCTTATCCTTGACTAGATATGGACTCCATGCTGGGGCTGCATACTCCAGGATTGGCCTGACATATGTGGTATACAAAGTTCTGAATGATTCTTTACACAAGTTTCTGAATGCCGTTCGTATGTTGGCCAGCCTGGCATATGCCGCTGATGTTATCCGCTTGATATGTGCTGCAGGAGACAGGTCTGGCGTGATATCAACCCCCAAGTCTTTTTCCTTCTCTGACTCCTGAAGAATTTCCTCTCCCAGATGATACCTTGTATCTGGCCTCCTGCTCCCTACACCTATCTTCATTACATTACATTTGGTTGGGTTAAACTCTAACAACCATTTGTTCGACCATTCCTTCAGCTTGTCTAGGTCTTCTTGAAGCCTCAAACAGTCCTCTTCTATTTTAATCCTTCTCATAATTTTAGCATCGTCCGCAAATTGAGATGAATCATACCCTCCGGGAGATCATTTACGTATATCAGAAACAGGATAGGTCCAAGTACAGAGCCCTGTGGGACTCCACTGGTGACTTCACGCCAATCGGAGGTCTCACCCCTCACCGTAACTCTCTGCTTCCTATTGCTTAGATACTCCCTTATCCACTGGAGCACCTTACCAGCTACACCTGCCTGTCTCTCCAGCTTATGTACCAGCCTCTTATGCGGTACTGTGTCAAAGGCTTTCCGACAATCCAAGAAAATGCAGTCCGCCCAGCCCTCTCTTTCTTGCTTAATCTTTGTCACCTGATCGTAGAATTCTATCAAGCCTGTAAGGTAAGATTTACCCTCCCTGAACCCATGTTGGCGATTTGTCACGAAGTCCCTTCTCTCCAGATGTGTTACCAGGTTTTTTCTCACGATCTTCTCCATCACCTTGCATGGTATACAAGTTAAGGACACTGACCTGTAGTTCAGTGCCTCTTGCCTGTCGCCCTTTTTGTATATTGGGACCACATTCGCCGTCTTCCATATTTCTGGTAGGTCTCCCGTCTCCAGTGACCTACTATACACTATGGAGAGTGGCAAGCAAAGTGCCTCTGCACACTCTTTCAGTATCCATGGTGAGATCCCATCTGGACCAACAGCCTTTCTAACATCCAGATCCAGCAGGTGTCTCTTGACCTCCTCTCTCGTAATTTCGAACTCTTCCAAGGCCGCCTGGTTTACCTCCCTTTCTCCTAGCACAGTGACCTCACCTTGTTCTATTGTGAAGACCTCCTGGAACCTCTTGTTGAGTTCTTCACACACCTCTCTGTCATTCTCTGTATACCTGTCCTCGCCTGTTCGATGTTTCACTACCTGTTCTTTCACTGTTGTTTTCCTTCTGATGTGACTGTGGAGTAGCTTTGGTTCGGTCTTGGCTTTGTTTGCTATATCATTTTCAAAACTTTTCTCTGCTTCTCTTCTCACCCTGACGTACTCATTCCTGGTTCTCTGGTATCTCTCTCTGCTTTCTGGTGTTCTGTTATTCCGGAAGTTCCTCCACGCCCTTTTGGTCAGTTTCTTTGCTTCCATACATGCACTATTATACCATGGATTCTTCTGTGTGTGTGTGTGTGCGTGCGTGTGTGGTATGTGTGTGTGTGTGTGTGTGTGTGTGTGTGTGTGTGTGTGTGTGTGTGTGTGTGTGTGTGTGCGTGCGTGCGTGTGCGTGCGTGTGCGTGCGTGCGTGCGTGCGTGCGTGCGTGCGTGCAGCTTCAACATGACGACCATCCATGGCCACCTCACTTCAGGCCAGAGGGTGAGTGTATGATTATAGCCTCTGTTATCCTTCCACTCTTCTCATGGCACAAAGCACTCGCTTGCTCCTCTACCTTCTCCCATTCTCTTCCTTTCGTTACACTCCTCCATTCTCATACTCGGCCTCCTCACTCAACATTATACTGTCACTCACTTCACTCAACACTCAGTCATTCTCCCTTTTACTGATGGGTCAAAGACATGAATAAAGGAATATCGTGCTGCACATAGGTTTCAATGGGCGCGTTCATGACCAGTCAGCTTACTGAGCTGTCCTGAGTACACTGAATGAGCCTGTATACTCAGAACTCAAGGGACGCACTCATTATGAAACTGAGTGATCACTCATGGAATAATCGAATGAAGACATAATCAGAGCGATTCAGTCATGAATCAACGGACGCACTCATTACACACTGTTGCCTTCCCTGACATGCTATATCATTGCAATTATTTTGACAAAATGTCATTTATTAAAGATTTCCCATTACACTTTAGTCGATAAGAGAGAAGTGGCGGGGTTACATCACGCAACCCACACATATATTGTGGTTCCTCATTTATTATACAGGCACTCCTACTCACGTTGTCTCTTTCTCAGCCTTCTTCCCTCTATATAAACACGGTATTGGTATGTGTGTATATATATATATATATATATATATATATATATATATATATATATATATATATATATATATATATATATATATATATATATATATATATATATATATATATGTCGTACCTAGTAGCCAGAACGCACTTGTCAGCCTACTATGCAAGGCCCGATTTGCCTAATAAGTCAAGTATTCATGAATTAATTGTTTTTCGACTACCTAACCTACCTAACCTAACCTAACCTAACTTTTTCGGCCACCTAACCTAACCTAACCTATAGAGATAGGTTAGGTTAGGTTAGGTAGGGTTGGTTAGGTTCGGTCATATATCTACGTTAATTTTATCTCAAATAAAAACAAATTGACCTCATACATAATGAAATGGGTAGCTTTATCATTTCACAAGACAAAAATTTGAGAAAATATATTATTTCAGGAAAACTTGGCTTATTAGGCAAATCTGGCCATGCATAGTAGGCTGAGAAGTGCGTTCTGGCTACTAGGTACGACATATATATATATATATATATATATATATATATATATATATATATATATATATATATATATATATATATATATATATATATATACTGAAAACTCACACCCCAGAAGTGACTCGAACCCATACTCCCAGGAGCAACGCAACTGGTATGTACAAGACGCCTTAATCCACTTGACCATCATGACCTGACATAATGAGGTGATAGCCTAAGCTATTTGAACCACTCCACCGCCGGCACTCGGATAGTAATCTTGGGCATAGCATTTTACCAAATCACCTCATTCTTTGGGGCACACGTGAGGAACACAAATGCGAACAAGCCTGAATGGTCCCCAGGACAATATGCAACTGAAAACTCACACCCCAGAAGTGACTCGAACCCATACTCCCAGGAGCAACGCAACTGGTATGTACAAGACGCCTTAATCCACTTGACCATCACGACCGGACATAATGAGGTGATAGCATAAGCTATTTGAACCACGCCACCGCCGGCACTCGGATAGTAATCTTGGGCAAAGCATTTTACCAAATCACCTCATTCTTTGGGGCACACGTGAGGAACACAAATGCGAACAAGCCTGAATGGTCCCCAGGACAATATATTGCATATTGCACAGTTGCATATTGTCCTGGGGACCATTCAGGCTTTTTCGCATATATATATATATATATATATATATATATATATATATATATATATATATATATTTATATATTTATATATTTATATATATATATATATATATATATATATATATATATATATATATATATATATATATATGTCGTACCTAATAGCCAGAACGCACTTCTCAGCCTACTATGCAAGGCCCGATTTGCCTAATAAGCCAAGTTTTCATGAATTAATGGTTTTTCGATTACCTAACCTACCTAACCTAACCTAACCTAACTTTTTCTGCAACCTAACCTAACCAAACCTATAAAGATAGGTTAGGTTAGGTTAGGTAGGGTTGGTTAGGTTCAGTCATATATCTACGTTAATTTTAACTCCAATAAAAAAAAATTGACCTCATACATTATGAAATGGGTAGCTTCATCATTTCATAAGAAAAAAATTAGAGAAAATATATTAATTCAGGAAAACTTGGCTTATTAGGCAAATCGGGCCTTGCATAGTAGGCTGAGAAGTGCGTTCTGGCTATTAGGTACGACATATATATATATATCTATAGTAAATCACTTCTTTTCTTCACCTTAAAAGTACGAAAATGAGTTTTGGAGAACTCCTATTCCAATTAAGCCCTGATGCTAAGAAAATAGTTAGAGGGATAGAAGCCCTAAACCAGAAAATAATAAATACAGAATATGCGGTCATATTCAATGAAACATGTTTGAAAGAAAACCTGCTGCCAGTATACACCAATATAAACCCACATGACCCAGCAGTCCGCAATACAGAGTTTACCTATAGGTATAGGCAAGAGCTCATTCGGCATCAACTAAACAAGAAGAAGGAAGCCCTCCAAACCTTTATAGAGCAGGCGGAGCATCTGTTAAACAAATGGACCCAGTACGACATCCCTATCCAACTCAAGCAAACCATCAACAGTGAACTATTTAACCTGAAACAACAACATAAAACTCTTGTAGAAACAAAGACACTCCGTAAGTTAACATCCCTAAACGGTGGACAGCTAAAAATATATATATATATATATATATATATATATATATATATATATATATATATATATATATATATATATATATATATATATATATATATATATTATTAAATATGACCGAAAAAGTAAGATTAATAATTCTAACACGAATTTTCTCGATCTTTCGTACATTTCTTTTCACTGTTGGTGGTAATTCAAAAGTCAATTCTCCAAAATTCATTTTTATTTCTAGTCTGACGCGACACTTGAGTGCGTTTCGTAAAACTTATTACATTTTCAAAGACTTTAGTTTACACATACACAACTGAATAGAACTTACACATCTCCGATTTGTTTATATCTACATTTGAGTGAGGTGGATGGGGTGAGGTGGTATTAATAGGGTATTAATTTCATCAACACAAGACAGAACACGAAACAATGGGTATTGAATGGAAGTGATTGTAGAAAGCCTATTGGTCCATATTTCTTGATGCTTCTATATTGGAGCGGAGTCTTGAGGTGGGTAGAATATAGTTGCGCATTTATTGGCTGTTGATTGCTGGTGTTGACTTTTTAATGTGTAGTGCCTCGCAAACATCAAGCCGCCTGCTATCGCTGTATCTATCGATGATTTCTGTGTTGTTTACTAGGATTTCTCTGGCGATGGTTTGGTTGTGGGAAGAGATTATATGTTCCTTAATGGAGCCCTGTTGCTTATGCATCGTTAAACGCCTAGAAAGAGATGTTGTTGTCTTGCCTATATACTGTTTTTTTTTGGAGCTTACAGACCCCAAGAGGGCATTTGAAGGCATAGACGACGTAGGTCTCTTTTAAAGCGTTCTGCTTTGTGTCTGGAGAGTTTCTCATGAGTAGGCTGGCCGTTTTTCTGGTTTTATAGTAAATCGTCAGTTGTATCCTCTGATTTTTGTCTGTAGGGATAACGTTTCTATTAACAATATCTTTCAGGACCCTTTCCTCCGTTTTATGAGCTGTGGAAAAGAAGTTCCTGTAAAATAGTCTAATAGGGGGTATAGGTGTTGTGTTAGTTGTCTCTTCAGAGGTTGCATGGCGTTTCACTTTCCTTCTTATGATGTCTTCGACGAAACCATTGGAGAAGCCGTTGTTGACTAGGACCTGCCTTACCCTACAGAGTTCTTCGTCGACTTGCTTCCATTCTGAGCTGTGGCTGAGAGCACGGTCGACATATGCGTTAACAACACTCCTCTTGTACCTGTCTGGGCAGTCACTGTTGGCATTTAGGCACATTCCTATGTTCGTTTCCTTAGTGTAGACTGCAGTGTGGAAACCTCCGCTCTTTTCCATGACTGTTACATCTAGAAAGGGCAGCTTCCCATCCTTTTCCATCTCGTAAGTGAAACGCAGCATGGAACTCTGCTCAAACGCCTCCTTCAGCTCCTGCAGAAGTCTTACATCAGGTACCTGTGTAAAAATGTCGTCAACATACCTGCAGTATATGGCCAGTTTCAAGTTCATGTCGACTAAGACTTTTTGCTCGATGGTACCCATGTAGAAGTTTGCAAACAGGACACCTAGGGGAGAACCCATGGCGACCCCATCTACTTGCTTATATATGTGCCCATCCGGGCTCAAGAAGGGTGCCTCTTTAGTACAAGCTTGGAGTAGTTTCCTTAGAATATTTTCTGGTATGTCAAGAGGAGTATAGGCTGGATCACGATACACTCTGTCGGCTATCATCCCGATTGTCTCGTCCACAGGTACGTTGGTGAACAGTGATTCTACGTCCAACGAGGCTCTTAACCCTGTGGCCCGTGTGCCCCGCAGTAAGTCAACAAATTCCTTTGGAGACTTCAGGCTGAAGGCGCAATGGACATAAGGAGTCAGCAGGCCGTTGAGTCGCTTCGCCAGTCTGTACGTGGGTGTGGGTATCTGGCTAATGATTGGCCGAAGTGGGTTTCCAGACTTGTGTGTCTTGACATTTCCATACGCATATCCAGGTTTATATTCCCCAATAATCTTTGGCAGGTGGAGTCCTGATTTCTTGGCGTTCACAGTTTCGATGAGTTTGTTGACCTTTGCTTTCAATTCGGCTGTAGTGTCCTTCGTTACCCTTTGGAATTTAGTTTGGTCAGAGAGTATGAGGTTCATTTTCGCCAGATATTCGTCTTTTTTAAGAATGACGTATATTGGCGACTTGTCGCCTCTCATGACCACTATCTCCTTGTTCTGACGAAGGCTTTTATCTGCCGCTTTGAGCTCGGGGGACAGTATGGTGCTTCTGTAATTGCCTCGATTCTTTCCTCCTTCTGCAATAAGTTCTGTTTGTAAGGTATCTTTGGTAGTGACCTTCTTTTGTGTCTCGAGGTCGAATATGTCGTCCAACAGGATTTCCAACTCCACTTTCAGGGCCATCTCACTCGGTCTGGACATAACGTGACAGTTTATACCCAGATTTAGGAGAGTGATTTGGTCCTCAGTGAGGGTAATTCCTGCAAGGTTCAGGAAGCCATCCCCTGGTCGTGGAATTGCCATAGGTCCTCCATATAACGTTGTTAGTTTCTTGATAATCCTTGTTTCAGTGCTGAGGTGATGTCGGTCTGTGAGGATGTCGAGGTGTTGTTCAATGCGGGTACGGAGACTTTCGTCGATGTTGCTATTTCTCCATTCGTTTGTAGCATGAAGTAGTTGCGTTTTGTTGTCTTTGATTTCATTTTCCGCCTTGTATATCTGATCACGAATCAGATCCTGGCGATATTTTATCGTGAAGGCTTGATTCCTTGCTGCTGGGTCGTGCGTTTTAATATTAGTATATTTTGGTAGCAGTCTTTCCTGTAGACATATTTTATTAAATATGACCGAAAAAGTAAGATTAATAATTCTAACACGAATTTTCTCGATCTTTCGTACATTTCTTTTCACTGTTGGTGGTAATTCAAAAATCAATTCTCCAAAATTCATTTTTATTTCTAGTCTGACGCGACACTTGAGCGCGTTTCGTAAAACTTATTACATTTTCAAAGACTTTAGTTTACACATACACAACTGAATAGAACTTACACATCTCCGATTTGTTTATATCTACATTTGAGTGAGGTGGATGGGGTGAGGTGGTATTAATAGGGTATTAATTTCATCAACACAAGACAGAACACGAAACAACGGGTATTGAATGGAATTGAATGGGTATTGAATCTCTTCCCACAACCAAACCATCGCCAGAGAAATCCTAGTAAACAACACAGAAATCATCGATAGATACAGCGATAGCAGGCGGCTTGACGTTTGCAAGGCACTACACATTAAAAAGTCAACACCAGCAATCAACAGCCAATTATTGCACAACTATATTCTACCCACCTCAAGACTCCGCTCCAATATAGAAGCATCAAGAAATATGGACCAATAGGCTTTCTACAATCACTTCCATTCAATACCCATTGTTTCATGTTCTGTTTTTGTGTTGATGAAATTAATACCCTAATAATACCACCTCACCCCATCCACCTCACGCAAATGTAGATATAAACAAATCGGAGATGTGTAAGTTCTATTCAGTTGTGTATGTGTAAACTAAAGTCTTTGAAAATGTAATAAGTTTTACGAAACGCGCTCAAGTGTCGCATCAGACTATAAATAAAAATGAATTTTGGAGAATTGATTTTTGAATTACCACCAACAGTGAAAAGAAATATACGAAAGATCGAGAAAATTTGTGTTAGAATTATTAATCTTACTTTTTCATTCATATTTAATAAAATATGTCTACAGGAAAGACTGCTACCAAAATATACTAATATATATATATATATATATATATATATATATATATATATATATATATATATATATATATATATATATATATATATATATATATATATATATATTATATATATATGGGTCCCTTTAATTAAACCAGTGGTGGTACCCCTATATATATATATATATATATATATATATATATATATATATATATATATATATATATATATATATATATATATAACTTTCTGCTTGCAAGGTGTCTTTAGTGGTCACCTTCTTTTGCTTCTTGAGGTCGAATATATCGTCCAATAGGATCTCCAACTCCACTTTCCGGGTCATCTCACTCGGTCTGGACATAACGTAACCGTTTAAACCCAGAACCCAGATTCAAGAGAGTAATTTGGTCCTGAGTGAGGTTGATTCCAGCAAGGTTTAAGAAGCCATCTCCGGGTCGTGGATTCGCCATAGGTCCTCCAAATAATGTTGTCAGTTTCTTGATGATCCTGGTTTCGGTGCTGTAGTGATGTCGATCTGTGAGGATGTCGAGGTGTTGGTCAATGCGAGTACGGAGCAGAACTTTTGCAAGCAGAACTTATTGCAGAAGGAGGAAAGTTTCGAGGTAAATACAGAAGCACCATACTGTCCCCCGAACTCAAAGCGGCAGCTAAGAGCCTTCGTGAGAACAAGGAGATAGTCATTAGGAGTGGTGATAAGTCGCCAATATACGTCATTCTTAAAACAGACGAATATCTGGCAAAAAGGAACCTCATACTCTCTGACCAAACTATATTCCAAAGGGTAACGAAGAACACTACAGCCGAATTGAAAACGAAGGTAAACAAATTGCTCGAAACTGTGAACGCCAAGAAATCCGGACTCCACCTGCCAAAAGTTGTTGGGGAATACAAACCTGGGTATGCCTATGGAAATGTCAAGACCAACAAGCCAGGAAACCCTCTTCGGCCAATCATCAGCTGAATACCCACACCCACATACAGACTGGCTAAGCGACTCAACGGGTTGCTGACTCCTTACGTACCCTGTGCTTTCAGCTTGAAGTCTCCCAAGGAATTTGTCGACTTACTGCGCGGAGCACGGGCCACGAGATAAGAGCCTCGTTGGACGTGGAGTCACTATTTACCAACGTAACTGTGGACGAGACAATCGGGATGATAGCAGCCAGAGTGTATCGAGACCCGGCTTGCACTCCTTTTGACATGCCAGAAAGCATACTGAGGAAACTACTCCAAGCCTGCACTAAAGAGGCACCCTTCGTGAGCCCAGATGGGCACATGTATAAGCAAGTAGATGGGGTCACCATGGGTTCTCCCCTAGGTGTCCTGTTTGGGAACTTCTACATGGGCACCATCGAGCAGAGGGTCTTAGTTGACATGGGCTTGAAACCCGCCATATACTGCAGGTATGTTGACGACATTTTTACACAGGTACCTGATGCCAGATGTCTGCAGCAGCTGAAGGAGGCATTTGAGCAGAATTCTGTGTTGAGTTTTACGTACGAGATGGAGAACAATGAGAAGCTGCCCTTTCTGGATGTAACAGTCACGGAAAGGAGCGGAGGCTTTCATACTGCAGTCTACACCAAAGAAACAAACATAGGAATGTGCCTCAGTGCCAATAGTGACTGCCCTGACAGGTACAAGAGGAGTGTTGTCAATGCTTACATCGACCGTGCTCTAATCCACAGCTCAGGATGGAAAGAAGTAGATGAAGAACTCTGTAGGGTAAGTCAAATCCTAGTCAACAACGGCTTCTCTAACGGTTTCGTTGAACACATCATAAAAAGAAAGGTAAAACGCCATGCAACTTCTGAAAAGTCAACCAACACAACACTTGTACCCCCAATTAGACTATTTTACATGAACTTCTTTTCGACGGCTCATAAAATGGAGGAAAGGGTCCTGAAAGATAGTGTTGATAGGAACGTCATCCCTACAGACAAAAATCAGAAAATACAATTGATAATTTTTTATAAAACCAAAAAAACGGCCAATCTACTCATGAAAAACTCGCCAGACACCAAGCAGAACGCTTTGAAGGAGACCAACGTCGTCTATGCCTTTAAATGCCCACTTAGGGACTGTAAGCCCCAAAGAACTCAGAATATAGGTTAGACAACAATGTCTCTTTCTAGGCGACTAACAACGCATAAGCAACAGGTAGCCATCAAGGAACACATAATCTCTTCTCACAACCAGACCATCACCAGAGAAATCTTAACAAACAACACAGAAATCATCGATAGGTACAGCGATAGCAGGCGGCTTGACATCAGCGAGGCACTACACATCAAAAAGTCAAAACCAGCAATCAACAGCCAATTAATTAATGCACAACTATATTCTACCTACTTGAAGACCCCGAACCAATATGGAAGCAGCAAGAGGATGTATGGGCCAATAGACCTTCTGCAGTTACTTCCATTCATATGTTCTCTTATCCAATTTATACCCATTGTTTCGTGTTCTGTCTTGTGTTTGTCACCTTACCTTCAGGTTACCTTGAGGTGCTTCCGGGGCTTAGCGTCCCCGCGGCCCGGTCGTCGACCAGGCCTCCTGGTTGCTGGACTGATCAACCAGGCTGTTGGATGCGGCTGCTCACAGCCTGACGTATGAGTCACAGCTTGGTTGATCAGGTATCCTTTGGAAGTGCTTATCCAAGATAAGATAACACCTCACCATCTCATCCATTCCTATTAATGAGTCCATTCATTCCTAATAATGAATAATACTAAGATAACACCTCACCCAAAACTTTTGTACCATATCACCTCATCCAATAAAATATAAGTACGAAGAATTTTTGTGTAAATTAAGTCTTTGAAAATGTAATACGAATTACGAAACGCGTTCAGGCGTCAGACAATTAAAATATGAATTTCGGAGAATTGTTATTTTTATTACCACCGACAGTGAAGAAAACATAAGAAACTATTGAGAAGATTCGTGTTAGAATTATTAATCTTACCTCTTCGGTCATATTCAACAACATACGTTTACAAGAAAGACTGCTACCAAAATATATATATATATATATATATATATATATATATATATATATATATATATATATATATATATATATATATATATATATATATATATATATATATATATATATATATATATATATATATATATATATATATATATATATATATATAAGGCACAACTCTCCTAAACACGAGAGTGAGGTATACAACTTTAGAACACTTTCCCAGCAGGAGACTCGAACCCTAGCCAGCACAGAAGCCTTCCAGCCACTGGCATAACAGGTACGCGGGTTAAGGCGTACCTGTTATGCCAGTGGCTGGAAGGCTTCTGTGCTGGCTAGGGTTCGAGTCTCCTGGTGGGAAAGTGTTCTAAAGTTATATATATATGTGTGTGTGTGTGTGGGAAAAACCTGCTGGGATTGATATAAGAGGAGACTACCAGGGACTTGTACTGAACTTAATTAAAAAATTACTGTCTGCAATTTAATTCAACTAAAATCTCTAGCTAGGGTTGTAAATCCTAGATCCTCTTTTCCTAATGACAGATTGTGGGCTGTAAGGGACAGGTGGGGTGAATGAATTAGTTGATAGAAGTTCCAGTCCACCTGTAGACAGGGATCTCACATCAGCTTGTATTTTATACAAGGATAAGATTAAATAAATTCAGTTATATGACTGAACACTGGCTCTGTTTAAATCAGGGATTTAAACATGTACATAGTCTAGCCTAGCACCATAACTATTAACAGCCAATATATACTTATACTATAAGTAAGTAAGTAATTATCAAAAGAAGGCACCAAACCGGGAAGGCTATGTAGCACCATCAAATGCGCAAAATAATCAGAGGGCGCTAAATATCACCAAGGATGCCAATACGAGAACAAAAACGCATAAGGCGAACGATATCAAAAGTATCCGAGTCACCGAGAATTCTATTGAGGGACAGGTGACCGCGAGGGGCGGTCGGAAAGCAAGACACACGCTCGTCCTGGAAGTCAGGACATTCAAGAAGGACATGCATGACCGTAAGAGGGACAATGCAACTAGGACAATAAGGAGCAGGGCGGCGCTCCATCAAGTGACCATGGGTTAAGCGAGTATGGCCAATACGCAACCTCGCCAGAGCTGTTTCCCACCGCCGGTTACGGTGGAAGGAGGACGGCCACGAGGAAACACAACATTTAAGAGTACGTAGCTTGTTACCAGTAACAGACAACCAGGAAGCCTGCCAACGGGTAAGAACTGAGGAATGGATAACCAGGTAAAAGTCGGAATACGGAATGCCTTTACGAGAGATGGGACAAGAGCTGACAGCTTCCTTGGTGGCAGCATCCGCACGCTCATTTAAAGACACACCAATATGGCTGGGAACCCAACAAAACTCAACCGACTTAAATTTACTGTGAACAAGAAACACCCAATGCTGGATCTCGACAACTATTGGATGAACCGGATTAAAGGACGAGAGAGCCATGAGGGCACTACGAGAGTCAACAACAACTACAAAGGAAGACTGACAACGAGAAAGCAGGAGACGAAGAGCATAGAGAATAGCATAAAGTTTCGCTGTAAAGATGCTAGTCTCCGGAGGTAAGCGACACATATAAGTGTGATCAGGAAAAACAAAAGAGTAGCCAACACCGTCCGCCGACTTAGACCCATCGGTGAAGCCAGAAACGGAGCAGGAGTGAGAAGAAAAGTGCTCAAGGAAAAGGCGTTTTAGAACCGTAGGAGGGGTAAAAGCATTAGTGATACGGGTCAAGGAAGTACAAAACAGCGGAAGAGGTACTCTCCACGGGGGCAAAGAAGGAACAACACGAGGAGAAACATTAGAAATACGAACGGAAAGAGAATCCTGGAGGCGAGATAACCGGACAGAATGAGGGAGGTGGTGAAGAGGAACAGGAACCGCAGGAGGGGTAAAAGTTAAAGCACGACAGAGGCGAGAGGAAGGGTGTTGTAAGGACCGCGCAAGATAGTGAAGACAGTAGCGATCATGGCGGTCCTGGAGAGACAGGAAGCCAGTGTCAACATACAAACTAAGGACGGGAGTCGAACGAAAAGCACCAGAACTGAGGCGCAACCCAGTATGGTGCAAAGCATCAAGACGGCGAAGAGTTGAAGGAGAAGCAGACGAGTAAGCAGGGCAACCATAATCGAGCTTAGACAGGACAAGAGAGGAATGTAAAGCAAGGAGAGTGCGCCTATCTGCCCCCCAAGAAGTATGGGACAAGACCCGAAGGAGGGTAAGGGCCTTAGAGCAATCAACACGGAGGTAAGAGATATGGGGAGACCAAGACAAACGAGTGTCAAGGAATAACCCCAAAAGCTTCGCGGAATCTTTGTATTCAAGGGGATGACCATAAAGTGACAAAGAGGGACGAAGAACAACCCGTTTCCGCGTAAAAGTCATGGCACAAGTCTTAGAAGTAGAGAACTTGAAGCCATGATCGGTGGCCCAAGACGACACGGCATCAATTGCAAGTTGAAGCCGGCGCTGAAGGAGAGGCGAATCATCACCCTGACAGCAAAGGGTAAGATCATCGACATAGAGAGTGGAGAAGACACCAGAAGGAAGAGAGGAAAGAAGACCATTGAGGGCAACCAGAAAAAGAGTAGTGCTCAGAACACTACCCTGGGGCACACCTTCGTATTGCTGAAAAGAAGCAGAGAGTGCGGTACCAAGGTGTACCCGAAAGGAACAACGGGAGAGGAAGCTGCGGAGAAAGAGAGGGAGATGACCACGAAGGCCAAAAGAATGAAGTTGAGACAGAATATGATATCGCCAAGTGGTGTCGTAAGCCTTTTCCAGGTCAAAAAGGACGGCAACAACGGAGGTCTTCGCAGCAAAAGCAGTACGAATATAGACCTCCAAGTTCACCAGGACATCTGTCGTGCTGCGGCACTTGCGGAAACCAAATTGAGAAGGGAAGAGGAGGTGATGGTGTTCCAGGAACCACATCAGACGAAGGTTAACCATACGTTCAAAGAATTTGCAGACACAACTTGTGAGAGCAATAGGGCGAAAGTCCTTAGGGGAAGTACCCAGAGACCCTGGTTTGCGAACAGGGAGGACAACGGCATCGATCCAGTCCTCAGGGACTGACGACGACTCCCAGATCCGATTATACAGACTCAGTAAATACTGAGACGTGCACGGAGGGAGATCGCGAAGCATCTCATAATGAATACCATCGGAGCCCGCCACTGTAGAACCGCAGAGGACCAGGGCAGAACGAAGTTCAGAGAGAGAGAAGGGATCATTATAGGGAAGTTGAAGACGAGTGCAGAAATCTAAAGGACGAGACTCAAGGACAGGTTTACGAAGAAGAAAAGATTGGGGAAGATGAAGACCAGAGCTAACAGAAGAAAAGTGGGAACCCAGTACGGAAGCGACCTGCAACGGGTCCGCCACAAGAGTATCATGGAGGTGAAGGACCGGTGAAACATCGGGAACGAATTTACCCGCTATCTTGCGGATACGCTTCCAGATCTGGGCCAGAGGAGTTTCGGACGTAATTCTTGAGACATAAGATGCCCAACATTCACGTTTAGCCGTACGGATGGCCCTACGGGCCACCGCACTTGCTTTCCGAAAGAAAAGAAAAGAATCGGTCGTCTGCCTACGGCGGTGCCTCTTCCAGGCTGCACGCTTACAGCGGACAGCCCGAGCACAGTCCGCATTCCACCAGGGAACGCACTTCCGTGGACCCCGAGAGGAAGAGCGAGGGATAGAGCGGAGGGCAGCGTTGAAGACAGTGTCATGAAAAAGGAGGAGAGCGCGAGAGAGAGGCAGAAGGGAGAGGTCAGAGAGAGTAGCACTGAGGGTAAATAGGGTCCAGTCCGCCTTAGCAAACTGCCACCTTGGGAAAGAGAGGGAAGGGCGAAAAGAGAAAAAGGAAACAAGGATGGGGAAATGATTACTTCCATGGAGGTCATCAAGAACCTGCCACGTGAAATCTAAGTAAAGAGAAGAAGAGCAGAGAGAAAGATCAAGACAAGAAAGGGTGCGAGTCCGAGAGTCCAAATGAGTGGGCTCACCAGAATTCAGAAAAGACAGGGAAGAAGAGAGGAGAAACGACTCAAGAAGGCGACCCCGGGTATTCGTCAGAACGTCACCCCAAAGAGAATGACGACAATTGAAGTCACCCAGCAGGAGCACAGGCTTCGGCAAGGAGTCTAGGAGGTATTTCAAATCAGGAAGAGAAAGCGGGACACTCGGGGGGAGATAAATGGAACAAACTGTGTACCATTTCCCCACAAAGATACGAGCAGCAGAACAATGGAGAGGCGAAGGAAAAAGTAAAGGAACAAAGGGAACATCAGCACGAATCAAAAGAACAGAAGAATTAGAAGTCCCAGCAACGGCTGGGGGGGGGGGGAGAGAAAGGAATAGCCACGAAAACGACCAGGACGAGCACCAAGCATCGGCTCCTGGAGACAGACACAAAGGGGCGAAAACCGCGAAATCAGAAGTTGGAGTTCGAGGAAATTGGCGTAATAACCTCGAACGTTCCATTGAAGAATGGACAACGACGAGAAGAGAAAGGACAAAAACAGAGAACAAGGAAGAAACAAAGGCGAAAGAGCAACAGAGCACGTTAAAGAATATCAGGGTCAGCAAAGTCAGGGTTAGGGGGCATGGGTAAACTGAGCAAAGACGGAGGGAAGGAAATGGGAGAACAGATCAGAGGTGGACGGGCGGGGTCCGGAGGAGGAGGAGGAGGAGGAGGAAGAGGAGGAGACAACGGAGAGGAGCAGTCAAGGACAGCAGCAGGAAGAGGAGGGGTAGAAAGAGGGGAGCGTACCTCAGCAAGGGCAGTAACTGAGAGGGAAGCGGGGGCTAAAGAAACCTCCATAGCAGGAACAGGGGGCGCAACCACCGAAATGGGAGGGGAAGGAGCGAGAGAGGCAGAAGTAGGGGCCGAGGAAGAAAGCAAAACCTTCTTACCCGCCGGGGAGGAGGAAGGAGAGGAGCCAGGTTTACGCTTCTGATTTAAAGAGTCAGGTGTCCCAGCAACCACGTACTGGGCAACGGATTCTAGCGTCTTAACAGGAGAAGCTGAACGAGAGCACACATGACGGCCGTTTGGAGAGCGATGGACATCAGCCTGCACCGACAGGCGGCGGGGAGAGTCAAGAGACGGAGGGGAAGGATGGGAAGGAGGAACGGAGGGAGACGAGGAAGAAGACACAGGAGACACGACAGGGTAGAAAGAAGGGGAACTCCAGACAGAGGACCAGGAGGTGGATCCTTTGGGAGAGAACTCAAACGAACAGAGGAGGGGGCAGTGGGTGAATCAGGGTCCAAGGCCCGGAAACGGTTGTGAGTCTGAGGAAAGCGGGAAGGACGAGGAAAGGAAGAGTGCAACACGCGAGCATAAGAGATATTAGCATAAGGCGGGAGCCGGCGAACCTGGCGTCTCGCCTCAGGAAAAGATAAACGCTCCCGGTGCTTCAAGTTGAGGACGGCTGCCTCAAGCTTGTAATGGACACACGCACGGGAGAAGGTAGGATGGGTCTCACCGCAGTTGAGGCAACGAGCCTGGGGAGAAGTGCACTCCGACTTAGAGTGACCTTCGCCACCACACAAAGGACAGTGAGAGACAGTCCCGGAGCAGCAGAGGGCACCATGCCCAAACCTCCAGCACTTGTTGCAGAGCCGAGGAGAAGGAATGTACTCCTGGACAGAGCACCTGGCACCAGCAAGAATGACAGAGGGTGGAAGGGTCCTACCATCAAACGAAATCTTCACAACCCGGAGGGGTTGACAGCGACTACCTCGAGGGGGACGAGTAAATGTGTCCACCTGGAGAATAGAATGGCCCTGGGCAGCAAGGATATGTCGAATATCGTCGTGGCAGTCGCGCAGGTCCTGAACACCGGTCGCAACATGGGGCGGGAGCAGAATAGTGCCAACACTGGCATTCAACTGAGCGTTCTTCGAGACCCGAACAGGGGTCTCGCCATGGGCAGCCAAGCGGGAAGCAGCATCCTGAGAAGGAGCAGCAACGACACGTGTACCGAGACGAGTGGGGTTGAAAGTAATGGAGGCATCCACGGAATCAACGAGATGTCGATGGAGGGAGAAATCGTCAGGAGGCGCAGAATCAAGAGGGAGGAGATCAAAATATTTGGCCCACGAAGCGGGACCAAACAAGGCTTGATAGGTAGCAGAACTGGAAGGAATCGAGCGAGGGCGGCCGTGACGAGGACGGCGGCCGTGACGAGGACGGCGGCCGTGACGAGGACGGCGGCCGTGACGAGGACGGCGGCCGTGACGAGGACGGCGGTGAGAACCCCCAGAGAGAGAGGGGTTAAAAGGCGCAGTAGAGACAACTAGAGAAGGAGCCGTGCCAGGGGACGAGGTAGTCACCACTGGGAGCTTGGGGCTCGACCCAACCACAGAGGAGGGAGGGGAGCCAGGGGAAGGAGTCAGAGAGGCCAAAGGAGGAGCAAGGTCGGGGCCCAATGCAGCGGAGGCTACAGAGCCCGGTCTTCCAACACGGACTGACTCGGGGGCTTGGTCGCCCACCCCACGAGCCTGAGAAGGTAAACCAGAAACAGCCGAAACAGGGGTCATCATCATTACGAAAAAAAAAATTCATTCACGAATGTGCCCACACACCCACCATGGAGCCACAATTAGAGGCAGGACACCCAACAAGAAGTTATCGCCGATCTTACCGGGGCCTCCTTGGGGTGCGTCGTGAGTATACGCCCCACAAACGCCACCTTAAGAAACCGACAGTCCATCGAGATCGGGTTCAGTGACGAAAGGGGGATTGACAATAAAAGGTTCCCCTCGCTCTCGACGTCAGGTACTACAGTTCTACAGGTGCAAGAGTATGCCTCCTCATGCACCCGGGCATCAAAATAGAAGAAGTCCAAAGGAAGAACCAGAACAAGCAAAAGGTCGGCAGGAAACGGCAAGCAGATAGGAGAAGAGGGGGGAGAAAAACGAAACAGAAGGAAAAGGAAAAGGTGCCCAGCAGAATTGGAAAGGATGGCAGCAGGAGCACAAGGCTAGAAAAGGACAGAGGACTGTCCCAAGGAGCATCACACTACAGCAGACACCCATTAAGCCCCCACACGGCAACAACCAGCTGAGCGGGGAGGGGGTACTTATACTATAAACAACAATTTAAATTGTAAAAGTATAATAAATGACTTTAAATGTAGTCTTAGTACTGTTACCTAAGTACTAGAAATTATATTCAATTAAATGAACTCATATGATAACTTAAAAAATAACTAAGCAAGCAATTGTTAACTTAATCATATATATTCAAGTATATATGCAATGTATTAATCTTTGAGACTGAATCTCTTCCAACACCACGGACACTTATGCAGTTGAATCTTTTTCTGACTCAAACGGACACTCATGAGGTCTAATGCTTGGATAAAGATTCACAGCTACACTACAATTTTAATAAACTTACTGAGATATGAGGCGTGGCCTCGCTTTATAACCGACAGACAGATTTATAGAATATTAAAGTCACACAAGCATACAATTGGCCAATTATATACACTAGTAACATGCAATATACTTCTCTAAAAGCCGGTGTGCCTGTCTGACAAGTGTGCCAGACTGATTAACTCTCTTGTTGCGAGTTTAGGCACGATATTTTATTTCACAGCGTTGCTGTATGATGTACTAGTAGCTTTGCTACTTTATTTTACTTTAACTGCGTTGCAGAAGAATGATAGTTGATGGTGAAGGTGGAGCCAAGTCACTGTGTGCTCCGCTCTACACTTATAGATATAAATGTTCTAGGGATTTTCCTTGTAAATATTGTCCAGGTACTCCCCCAGTTCTAGAGAGTATTCACTGGTGATAAAGATAACTAGATAACGTGTCCTAAGCCAAATAATGTTCGCTAAGGATCCGTCACACTTGTTCACTGTTTTGTCAACAAACGCGAAGTGCCGCGGGTTGTGTCCTGGGCGCTTCTCTCCCAGCCATCGCTCCCCCATGCTCCCTGAGCACGGTAGCCTTCTATGAATATTGATTGATTATTTTTACAGTCTAGACTTATGATTGAGATAAGATGTGATTATAATATAATTAGATATAGGATATATAGATTATAAGTAGTACTTGATAGCGGTCCGTCTAATTACCACAAGCTACCACAAACTACACAAACTTCAGAAAGCTTCCTGGCAATACGTTAGTAATGAATAAATATGATATATTTACTCATTATAATGTTGGTGCTGAATGTACAACACGAAAAAACATAATTTTAATCTGAAAAAGTATCTTTTTATAAAGAAATTAGACGAAAATAAAAAGCTGGTGACGCCAAATCAAGTCGACGATCCAAGCTTCGGTTAGGTTAGGTTAGGTTTGGTTAAGTTAGGTTAGGTTAGGTTACGTTAGGTTAGGATAGGTTAGGTTAGGTCAGCCTAACTTAATATATCATATTTATATAGTGGCTTTACAAGACTGTAATTACCATATTTGTATCCTCACATTCCTTATGTACATTCTTGTATATGCATAAATAAATAAATAAATAAATATTTATTCATTACTAACGTATTGCCAGGAAGCTTTCTGAAGTTTGTGTAGTTTGTGGTAGCTTGTGGTAATTAGACGGACCCCTTGATAGTACCACTGATTCTTATTAAGGATTCGATTTTATCTCTACTGGATATTGAATCAATTTTCCAATAGTTTTTTAATTAACAAATCCTTCTAGAAGCTTCTGGATCCTTGAGAGATCATGCACAAAGTCACGTAGGCATCAATAGGGCCCTATGGCGTACGTGATCATAGTGGCATTGTCTTCTAGGATCAAGCTGTATAATGAATCTATAATGATTCTAATATGATTTTGTTATGATTTAGATATGATTTTGATATGATATAGAAATGATATAGAAATTATACATTTCTTAGATGATTATTAGATATGGTGGGTAAAAATTTCCCACATCTTCCAGAGGGAGAGAACTGGCACAGAGTCCAATACTAAGGACAATAGTAACCATGTGTATTTATTTACTCTCCATTGGACTGATAATACAAGTGCAAATTTTGCTTGCATTTTTGTGCTGCTGTCCGTTGTGGATGATCGTGTCTGTTAAGAGTCTGTGGGTCATGTGGAGTTAGAGGGTCTTGAGGTCTCTCAGGATCTAACTGCAGCTGGCTCACTGATTCCATGTGGATGAGTTTGTCCAATGTCTTCAGGGAAGTTGTTCCTTTAGACAGGATTTTTACTATTCTCAAAATCCCCTGGCTATCTGGATGGACTGAGACAACTTTACCTAATGGCCAATCAGCCCTAGGGCCATCACTGTCTACCAAGACAATATCACCAGGTTGGAGATTAGATATATTATATGGGACATTGGCCCCATAGTGATGTTCTTGTAGAGATGTAAGCTATTCTTTTGTCCAAACATCATTCCATTTTTGGATTATGCTGGACAGATGCTTATACCCCTGAACCAACTCGCTCTGACCCACATATGAGGGATCTCTGATCTCATCATCCACTAGAGATGGTACTGGAGTCAGAAGTCTTCCATACATTAGGTGGGCAGGACTTAATGGCTCATGTTGAGTAGGATCCTCAGACAAGTAAGTAAACGGCCGGTTATTCACCCTTGATTCTATTTCCGTGATTACTGTCTGGAGTTCTTGAAGATTGATTTTCTGACGGTGTAGAGATTTTCCCATGGATCTTTTGACAGTTCCTATTAACCGTTCATAAAATCCTCCATGCCATGGGGCTCTCAGAGGGATAAATTTCCATCTGCAATGACGCTGTTTCAGTGTGGAAGTAACTGCAGGATGGGAACAGATTTCCCGTAGACATGCTTCTCCAGCTACCAAGTTTGCTCCATTATCTGAAATCATCAGCTTAGGGCATGATTGGCGTGCTGCAAATCTGCAGAAAGCTTGAATAAATGATTGAGCAGTCATATCGGGTGTTACCTCTGGATGTACTGCCCTGGTGGTAGCACAGGTGAACAGACAGATGTATGCCTTGATAGGTTGCTTATCTGCAGTCCCTGTTAGATATATTGCTCCTGTATAATCTACTCCTGTCGTTTCGAAAGGTTGTAGATGGACCACTCGTTCCTTTGGTAGGGGTGGTGGCCCTGGATAAGAGCAAGTTCTTGCATCGTACCTTCGGCATATCATGCAATTCTTCAAGATTGATTTGACTGACTGTCTTCCCTGAGGAATCCAGTACTGCTGTTTGATTTGTGTGAGTGTGTCTAACACTCCGCCATGTTTGATGATTTGTTGATGTGTATGCAACACAATCAACCTTGTGATCCAATGATTTTTTGGTAAAAGCCATGGATGCACGGTATCTAGATTGATATCTGCGTGTTTAAGTCTCCCTCCACAATGCAGAATGTTATGATTTTCTTGGTCTATCCACCGACCAAGATTGTGTTTTAACTTATGCGGAAGATTTTCATAGTTATTCCCATAAGTTTCTCTCTGGGCTTGTCTTACCCAATAGATAAGTGCATCTGGAAAAGTGTATTTTATACCTTTTTTCCTGAGATAATGAAACACGTTCTGTGTTACATTGATTAATTTGATGAGCGAGGAGTAACGAGTACAATCCAAGACTGATATTTGAGCTTGCTGCCTGGTGGTAGTTATGGTTTGTGTCGTAAAGACGTGTGGCTTTTGTTCAGGCCAACTACCATTCACTAACCATTGAGGCCCATGAAACCAAATATCTGTCTTTGCAAACTGTTTAAATGTCATACTTCTTGATAAGAGATCAGCTGGATTATCTTTTGTTGGTGCATGCAACAATTGAAAGCCTGTGGAAATTTCTAATTTCCGAGACGCGATTTTTTACATACGGAGTCGGACAGTTGTCATTTCGTACCCATTGTAAGACAGCTTCATGGTCAGACCATATAATGACATCTTTGATGTTCATGGTAGACAAGACTTGTTTGATATGCACTGCTAATCGTGTGCCAGTTAGCAGTGCTGTTAGTTCCATCTGAGGCAAAGTCCTCTTTTTCAAGGGAGCGACGCTGGCCATAGAGGTGATAAGATATGATTGATGGGAACTCACTAAGTAAGCACAAGCTCCAAAAGCTTTGGCTGACGCGTCTGCGAATACATGTAGTGATACTACATCATGTTCCTGGACTATGTGTCTTGGAAAGATTATCTTTTCGACTAAAAATTTGTTCTTGAGCCACTTTCTTCCAAGCTTTTTGTAACTGGATTGGTAGTGGATCATCCCAACCAACTTTAGCCTTCCAAGCTTCGTGCACCAATAAACGCCACTTGATAGTTAAAGGATTTAGTAGACCAAGTGGGTTGAATACTTTGCTAACTTGTGAAAGCAAATCCCTTTTAGTAGCAATGCATTAATTTACTGGCACAGAATTGATCGAGATCGTGTCCAAGTTTAAATCCCACTCCATACCTAACACCTTTTGTGATTCGGGTACGTGATATTCAGGGCAATCTCTTGCTATTTGATTATTCAGGGTTGCATTATTAGAGGCCCAAGATTGTAGTGGCATGTTGGCACCTTGTAGCTCCTTGTTGGCCTCTTGATATAATTGTAACAGTTCAGTAGTACTGTTAACTGTCCCTTGAAAATTATCTACATATAGATTCTGACTGATTTCAGCCTTATAGGGACTTGATGATTTCTTCAGATGAGTATCTAGAGTTGTTTGCAACAGAAATGGACTTGACGTCGCGCCGAAAAGAACTGATGAGAGTCTGAAAGTCACTATAGGACCATTGATATCTTCTGGGTTCTCTACCCATAGAAACTTAGTGAAGTCTCTATCTGCTTCCTGCAAGCCAACTCTTAGAAAGGCCTTACTTATATCTGCTGAATACACATATTTGTTAAGTCTAAACTTCAATAGTATGTCATACAATTTCTGAGTTAGACTTGGACCTGTTTGCAAACAATCATTTAGACTGGTTCCTTGGGGTCCGGATTTAGAGCTACAATTAAAAACTATCCGTAAAGGAGTCATTTTTGATTCTCTCATTACAGCCATGTGAGGTAAAAAATGGTCTGTTTGCTTACTGTTGTGTTCCACGACTTCGATGAATTTATCCTTTAATTGTTGAGCAATAATCTCATGATAGAGTTTTAAATGCTCAGGACTTTTTCTTAGCTTTGCTAATTGAGATTTAAATTGACTAAAAGCCATGTGATAATTGGTAGGTAAGGTTTTATGGTTGATTTTCCATGGTAGCCTTACCCAGTACTGTCCATCATGGTACTGTACAGTTTCTAAGTACTGATTGTATGCACAGACATCATCAGGACTTGGTTGTTCAGGAATTATTCCTATGGCATCAAGTTCCCACAATTGATGTACACATTCCAATCCATCATCAATCATGTGGGGGATTTTAAGTGGTGACTGTTCTTTGCCTAGTCAAGCCACGATTACAGTTTCTATATGATGTGATTTTTCGGGAGTTGAAGGTTCAAGATCTAGTATAGGTCCTGTCATTAATATGCCTCCTGCTGATTTGAGTATATTCATACCCATAGATTCTTCTGATCCCAGAATTAATCGATGATAGTAGTCAGCTTCAATCAGGATTCCGATATCCCCTATGTAATCAGAATCGAGCAGAGGATCTGCTAATTGTATTCCTTTTTCTTTTAGGAATTTAATTGTGGCTGCCAGACCAGTCACTTCCATTTCAGTAGGAATTTTATCAACCACTATGGCTTCGACTGTCCTTTGGGATGTACCTAGACAGACATTGAGTTTTACTACTGGAAAGGTTCTACGACCTGAATTGGTAAAAAACCCTGATATGGATGTAGATACTTGCTTTGAAGATTTAAGTTGTAAATCTTCTGCCATCTTTTTACTGATAAAGGTTTTCTGTGACCCTTGATCAAAAAAGCCTCTAGTTTGAATACAATTTCCTTGATTGCATAGTTCTAGCTGTGCAGTAGGCAATATGGCTGTTGTAACAATTTCTGTATCTTAGGCATTGACATTACTCATTACTGTACAGAATTGTATGGCTGTGGTGGTATTATCATCCTTTGGCTTTGCCTGAGATGCTGGTTGATTATTGGATGTCTGTGATCTGGATTGAGTGTTGATATTACCACAGAGTGCTGTGTGATGTACACTTTTATGACAATATTGGCAGTTCAGCAATTGAGTGTTACACTCACTTGTATCATGCTTCTGTAGACAATGGATGCACCTGTTCAGAGAATTCAGTCAATCGATTCGACTGGCACGGCCTTCATAAACTGTGCATTGATAAATGGTATGTGCTTCTTGACAGAATAAACATTTTGGGGCACTTGCAGCTCCTTTTGTCTTATCTGTCTTGGGAGCTTGATTTCCTACAGTTCTGTTAACTGTGGGGGATATAGCATAAGAGCCAACATTACTCTGTTTCCACTTTGCAGAAGAGGAGTTTTGTTGCCTTGATTTTTGACTGCCAGTTTGGACATTTTTGTTTTTGTCCGTGGATTCACCTTTGGGGATTTTTTCTTGAGATCTAAGTTTTCCTCGGCTTTGTAATCTTTGTACGTAAGCTCGAAGTCCATCAAAGATTTGGCTTTGTGATAAGATGTTGGTGTTATAATGAGTGCATAGGCTGTCTATGACCTCATTAGGAAGTTTCCTTTGAATGATTAACTTTGTAAGCCACTCTGCATTTCCTACAGGTACTTTTGTACTGAGGGCTTTGATGATTGATTCTATAGACAATCGAAATGATTGTAGTGACTCATAACTTTTATTTGGAGAGGGTAAATCCAATAATTTGTATGAGAGACGGGCAATTGCAGTCTCCTTATCACTGTAGTTATCTTGTAACAACTGTAAGGTGTGGTCGTAATCATCATCTGTTAATGACAAATTAGCAATGACCTGCCTTGCCTCTCCCCGTAACTGGCCTTGCAAATATTGAAACTTTGTCGCCTTTTTGAGAGAAGTCTTAGAGTTTCTTATAGAATCAAAGGCTCTCCAGACGGTATCACAATCGTCTTCATCCTTGCCCTCAAAATATGGTAAATGTACCTTTGGGAGCTCTGCTGCTATATGTGTGATAGTTGCATTGCTCTGCTGAGTGGATGAGCTCACATTGGATTGGGTTCCTGCTTGAGATATTTGTTTGATTAGAGGATCAAGTTGATCTTGGATTTTATCTTCATACATTGTCATTTCAGCGACGATTTCCTGAAGTTCCCTTCGGGTTAAATCTGCAGTAGCCATTTCTGTTAGATAAATCTCTGCATGGCGTTTGATTTGTACATATTTATCAACAGCTGCTTTTACTCTGATATTCAGAATTATTAAATCAGGAGATGATTGTCTAGCCAACTTTTGACATTTGTCAATCAGTTGAGTTAGGTGATTTTGTAGACCATTAAGTGTCCTCCTATTTCCTGTTTCAGCTGCTGGTGGAATACTGTCAGCCATTTTGACTTTTTCCGAGTTTCGGAGATTCCGAGATATTTTCTTTTTTCTGATAAATATGTATGATGTTAATGTGTTTTGATAAATGAGCTTTCCTGTCTACTTAGGTAATTATTCCAAAGATCGTCCTTCATTTCCTCCCCGGAATCTGGTTGTAGCAGGTGTTCAATTATCAAAAGTACTGTAATAATTTGATTTGTGGCCCGAATGCACAAATGCGCCAAGTTGGTAAATCCTGTAATAATTTTTTAAAAATAGTAAATGGCACTATTTTTGCAAAGTTATTACAAGATCTGTTACCCTAATAATTGTTTGATAAAATACAGTAGAATGCCTACTGGTTTTACCTGTAATAGGGTTTGATACAGTTAATTATGGTTAGATTGTAATGAAATACTCTTACAGTGATGATAACACTTTTTTAAAGAATATTATGTAATGAGCAGCTCTGAAAATCAGTAGATTAGAGAGAATGCTATATAATACACTTAAATATGTAAGTAATGTTACCACAAGTGAGGTAGATAATAGTATATATGATTAAATAAAGATGCAGTTCAGTGCCTGTGACACTGATATACTTAAGTACTGTGGTTTCTTAACACAGAACAGTATTAGTATGCTATGAATGCCTACTAGTTAATGGATATGGTGGCTTAAGCCACTGCAAACAATTTGTTTCCTTAGATATATAGCTATGATAAATATTGGCTGTTAGCTAGGTTAGGCTAGAATATGTACAAATTATTCCAATGCAAAATCAAGAAGTTTCTTAGGTATTTGCTATTGAAATATAATCTAATTTCTAGACTATCTAGGTTTAAAAGACCAAAATATCTAAGTTCAAGAATTATTATCTAGGTACGAAGGACCAAAAATGTGGGAAAAACCTGCTGGGATTGATATAAGAGGACACTACCAGGGACTTGTACTGAACTAAATTAAAAAATTACTGTCTGCAATTTAATTCAACTAAAATCTCTAGCTAGGGTTGTAAATCCTAGCTCCTCTTTTCCTAATGACAGATTGTGGGCTGTAAGGGATAGGTGGGGTGAATTAATTAGTTGATAGAAGTTCCAGTCCACCTGTAGACAGGGATCTCACATCAGCTTGTATTTTATACAAGAATAAGATTAAATAAATTCAGTTATATGACTGAACACTGGCTCTGTTTAAATCAGGGATTTAAACATGTACAAAGTCTAGCCTAGCACCATAACTATTAACAGCCAATATATACTTATACTATAAACAACAATTTAAATTGTAAAATTATAATAAATGACTTTAAATGTAGTCTAAGTACTGTTACCTAAGTATTAGAAATTATATTCAATTAATTGAACTTATATGATAACTTAAAAAATAACTAAGCAAGCAATTGTTAACTTAATTTATATATTCAAGTATATATATATGCAATGTATTTATATTCAATATGTTTATTTATATTCATATTCAATATGTATTTATATTCAATATTTATATTCAATATGTATTTATATTCAATAAGGTACAGTCAGCTTGACTGAATCTCTTCCAACACCACGGACACTTATGAGACACTTACTTATATATTTACTTATTGCAGTTGAATCTTTTTCCTGACTCAAACAGACACTCATGAGGTCTAGTGCTTGGATAAAGATTCACAGCTACACTACAATTTTAATAAACTTACTGAGATATGAGGCGTGGCTTCGCTTTATAACCGACAGATTTATTTATTTATTTATTTATTTATTTATATATATACAAGAAGGTACATTGGGTTTGTGAGAATACATTGGGTAGTACAGTATTTACATTCTTGTAAAGCCACTAGTACGCACAGCATTTCGGGCAGGTCCTTAATCTAGCAGATAATTTTAAGTAGGTAATTTCAATCAGAATTGATAAATGAAAGATACATTACAAGAGAAAAATGAGATGAGAGAGATAAGTAAGTATATTAAAGCACATTGTTATATTAAAGCTCTGATTGATTACATTGACAGCTTGATTAGTAATTTAAACAAGATTAATAGACACCATACAGCAGATTGACAGCACATATAAGACAGCAATGATCACAATGGTAAAGATGTTCAGAATGGGTACATAAAGATTGGGAGACTGGGTAGCAAAAGATACAGATAAACAAGATTTATAAACACCATACAACAGATTGGCAGCACATATAAGAAAACAGCAATGATCACAATGGTAAAGATTATAGAATATTAAAGTCACACAAGCAAACAATTGGCCAATTATATACACTAGTAACATGCAATATACTTCTCTGAACGCCGGTGTGCCTGTCTGACAAGTGTGCCAGACTGATTAACTCTCTTGTCGTGAGTTTAGGCACGATATTTTATTTCACAGCGTTGCTGTATGATGTACTAGTAGCTTTGCTACTTTATTTTACTTTAACTGTGTTGCAGAAGAATGATAGTTGATGGTGAAGGTGGAGCCTAGTCACTGTGTGCTCCGCTCTACACTTATAGATATAAATGTTCTAGGGATTTTCCTTGTAAATATTGTCCAGGTACTCCCCCAGTTCTAGAGAGTATTCACTGGTGATAAAGATAACTAGATAACGTGTCCTAAGCCAAATAATGTTCGCTAAGGATCCGTCACACTTGTTCACTGTTTTGTCAACAAACGTGAAGAGCCGTAGGGTGTGTCCTGGGCGAATATTGAATATTGAATATGAATTGATTATTGATTGATTATTTTTACAGTCTAGACTTATGATTGAGATAAGATGTGATTATAATGTAATTAGATATAGAATAGAAAGATTATAAGTAGTACTTGGTAGTACCACTGATTCTTATTAAGGATTCGATTTTATCCCTACCGGATATTGAATCAATGTTATAATAGTTTTTTAATTAACAAATCCTTCTAGAAGCTCCTAGATCCTTGAGAGATCATGCACAAAGTCACGTAGGCATCAATAGGGCCCTATGGCGTACGTGATCATAGTGGCATTGTCATCTAGGATCAAGCTGTATAATGAATCTATAATGATTCTAATATGATTTTGTTATGATTTAGATATGATTTTGATATGATATAGAAATGATATAGAAATTATACATTTCTTAGATGATTATTAGATATGATGGGTAAAAATTTCCCACATATATATATATATATATATATATATATATATATATATATATATATATATATATATATATATATATATATATCACTAAGAACTCTTTGACCCGGCCAGGATTCGAACCCATGCCGTCCAGGATCACCCCTAAACGTACACAGTACCGTGACCACCGCACCAATGATCGTCTATATAAGGATTGGTCATTTTTGGCGTTTATTAACTAAGCTCCCCTGACTGACCAAGCCCCGACGACACTCATGGATCCATTTGGGTACAGTTTTTCATCAAATTCTGGCGCATGCACGGGTCGCACTGAGTCTAACATGTGTGAGAAAGCTGCAGGAATGCGCAAGCCATATATCACTAAGAACTCTTTGACCTGGCCAGGATTCGAACCCATGCCTTCCAGGATCACCCCTAAACGTACACAGTACTGTGACCACCGCACCAATGATCGTCTATATAAGGATTGGTCATTCTTGGCGCTTATTAACTAGCGCATTCATGCAGCTTTCTCACACACACACACACACACACACACACACACACACACACACACACACACACACACACACACACACACACACACACACACATATATATATATATATATATATATATATATTAGTATATTTTGGTAGCAGTCTTTTCTGTAGACATATATTATTAAATATGACCGAAAAAGTAAGATTATTAATTCTAACACGAATTTTCTCAATCTTTCGTACATTACGCTTCACTGTTGGAGGTAAATCAAAATTCAATTCTCCAAAATTCATTTTTATTTCTAGTCTGACGCGACACGGGCGCGTTTCGTAAAACTTATTACATTTTCAAAGACTTTAGTTCACAAATACACAACTGAATAGAACTTACGTATCTCCGATTTTATATCTACATTTGAGTGAGGTGGAAGGGGTGATGTGGCATTAACACAAGACAGAACAAAGTGTGGTATTAATAGGGTATTAATTTCATCAACACAAGACAGAACAAGAAACAATGGATATTGAATAGAAGTGTTTGTAGAAAGCCTATTGGTCCATATTTCTTGATGCTTCTATATTGGAGCGAAGTCTTGAGGTGGGTAGAATATAGTTGTGCAATAATTGGCAGTTGATTGCTGGTGTTGACTTCTTGATGTGTAGTGCCTCGCAAACGTCAAGCCGCCTGCTATCGCTGTATCTATCGATGATTTCTGTGTTGTTTACTTTATATATATATATATATATATATATATATATATATATATATATATATATATATATATATATATATATATATATATATATATATATATATATATATATAATATATATATAGTCCTCCTAATGGCTGGTGTCAATGCCTGTCACATTTACAAAAAAAGGCTGTTGCTTGGCTGTTGTCTGTGGTAGAGTAAGGGAAGACATGCATAACACATAGTATGAACAATGAACTTTTAATTAACTGGAAAGCAAATTTAAAAACAAAGGCAATCCCTTGGCTATGTACAGTGCAAACAAACAAGTCATAAAATTTAACAACAGGGATAAATTACTTTTGGAATAATATAAAGTCAAAATGACATAAACAGGTGCTGAGAATATAGCGCTAGCTGGTAACATCCACCAATAAACAGGATGTGTATCAGTTGGTTGTTCACAGCTTGAGAGCACAAGGATAATTTGACTTCAATGGCAGGTTCAAGCCCAGACATCGACTTAGGTAGAGGGCGCTGAGGTGCAGAGGTTCAGGTGTGCAGACGGCGGGTCACCAATCAGAAGCAGGCAGGCTGGAATGGTAGTTTGCTGGTTGACGACGGGCGAGCCGGCATGGAGGGAGTGTGGAGTGGGGGTTTAGGGTACGTTTTGCCTCCTGGTCAAAACGTTTTGTGCTACTGGTAGACGTATCTTGAAGGTAGCATCTTATTTTTGTATATGTGTAAGTAACTTTATGTAGGGAAGAGTAGGCTCAATATCTCTTGAAAGAGATTATCGATAATCTTAACCTTCAAATTAACCTTCTGCAGTTAAGATTGCTAGTCCATTGTTACAGCTTGAAAAACAAATTCTCTTTCCACAAAACCTAAACCTGGTTAAAGGTATTGTTTATGGTTCAATGTTGACGCCTCAAACAAACAATTTCCCTGAAATGTTCAGACGAAGCCTATAGGAGTTAAGAGCCGACCCATCCATTCATATAACAAAGGCTGATAAATCCAGCACTGTTGTTATTCTAAACAAGGAGGAATATATTTCGAAAATGAATGATCTCCAAGATTCTTCAACATACACAAACTCAGGAAAAATCCTCTTGAGGACATCAAGTTCTTCTATAGCAGCTTGAGGAAGTTAAGTAAACAAAAAGATCTTCTTAATCAATTTACTACCTCTTCACCTTCATTACCATATCTCTATGGACTTGTTAAGACAAATCTAACAATCCCATGAGGCCTATCATCAGTTCTGTGGGATCCATTTCTTACAAGTTTTCTAAAAGGCTCACAAAAATCTTGTCCCCATTGTTAGGATCTATTTCCTCCTCTCATTTGCCCAATTCTCTTGAATTAGTTAACAAATTGAATAGTGTTCCTGTCATTTCTGATGTAAAGTTAATCAGTTTTGTCGTTTGTTCCTTGTTTACAAAGGTACCGGTTGATGATATTCTTGATTATCTTGCTCGTGAACTAATGAATCATGTTTTACCTCTATCTGCTGATATTATTGTCAATCTTGTTAAGTTGTGCATTAAAGAATGCAAATTTACCTTTAATAATGAGTATTATTTACAGACTTTTGGAATGGCAATGGGGAATCCTTTATCGCCATTGCTTTCAAACTTGTACATGGAATTCTTCGAAAAGAAATTTGTTTCAAAAGTTACCCCTGGAATCATTCCATGGTTTAGACATGTTGATATTTTGTGTATATGGCCTTCAGATGTAAACACAGACGAATTTGTAGCCAAGCCTAATGATCAAGTCACCTATAAAATTTACTATGGAGACTGAAATTGATAAATGTTTGCCATTCCTAGATGTACTTATTCATAGGGAAGATTTTTCATTACAGTTCTTCCTACTTCGTCTATAGAAAACCTACCAATAATTTATTTTATGTTCATTATTTTTCAGGGCATAGATACAATGTGAAAAAATCAATTTTTTCTTCAATGTATCTAAGAGCTCTTCGAGTTGTGAGTCCAGAATTCTTAGATGAGTTTAAGAATATTGATTCGATTGGTCTCGAGCTTTGTTACCCACTGAGTTTTTTGGAAGTTTGCCGTAGCAAAGCACGTCATACATATTATGCTTATAATATATGCAGGGGAAAAAATTCGGCCAAAGAATGTTATGTTTACCATATTTCTCTGGGTTTGAGAATATTGTCAAGGCCTTGAAACTTTGATATACATGTATTGTTTAGCTACGAAAATACTGTTCATAAGCTATTAGTTAGAAACAGCCCTCGTAGTGATAATTGTGTCATTTATAAAATATCTTGTAAAAACTGTAATAAGTTCTATGTCGGGCAAACATCTAAAGATTTGAAATGTAGAATTTCACAATATAAATATTCTGTAAGACATGGCCAATTGTCTAATGCTTTGTTTGTTCATCTGTCAGACAATGCATGTTCACCAAATTGATTGGGAGATGGTTTCTTCAATAACGAATTGTAAAAGCACTTATAACAGGAACATAATTTAATCTGCTTTGATACAGATTACAAAAGAAAGTAATTTGAATACTAGCAGTGGTTTATATAACTTAGATCCATCTTTGATAGATCAATTAAAGGGCGATTTGAGTAGGATCATTGATACACATTTGTCTTAATAATTCATTGTAAATATTTACTATCTTATGCTATTATTATCCATGTGTGGGCCTGTTGGTGGGTATGAATAGGAGCTGCATCGTATGGGCTAATAGGCCTTTTGCAGTTCTTGTGCGGCTCATTTGTGCCCACCTAATTCCCATTCATTTGTACCTCACCTCTCTCTACCACTCTCTCCTGCCTATATATGGCCAGTACTTGACCTGTAAATCACTCTTTCTGAAGATGTATTAATATACGAAAGTACTTAAGAAAATTCCTGTTCTTCCTCCATGGTCTGACTGTCAATTTTTAATCACGTGTTTATTTTTCGATATTTACACACACACTATATATATATATATATATATATATATATATATATATATATATATATATATATATATATATATATATATATATATATATATATATATATATATATATATATATATATATTTAATATTTATTAGTTATGAAAAATGAAGGTGTTAAGGCAGTCTTCTCTATGGCTGGTGGAAATGCCAGTCACATTAGAAAAAAAAAAAAGAAAAAAAATGTTGACTGCTTGGCAGTTACCTCTACTAATATACAGATGTATGCTAGATAGAAGCGTCAGATCTAGAGCACGAAAATATTCTGAGGCCAACTGCTCGTGCAAGACTATATATAGGCGGTGCAGATGGCGCTGGAGTCGCTGATTTACCAATGGGGAGAGTGTTGGCTTGAAGTGGTAGTTTGGTGATCGACAACGAAGGTGGTGCTCCGACAGTGAGGGAAGGGGGTGAGGAGTGAGAGCAGTGTACTTCCCGTAGAGACGTCTGTTAATCCACTTATATTCTCTTGAATGTGGTATCTTGATGTTGCAGACGTATAGAAGTAATGCGATGTAGGAAGGAGCAGGCTAAACATCTCTCTTGAAAGAGATTACTGTCACAATATATATATTATATATCTATATAAATAAAAATGGAAATGTTCGTTTGTTCAAAATCGTTAATCTCCGAAAGTTCCTCACTGATCCCAGCACTCTTTGTCATATAACGCTCTGAAACTACTGACGGTCTTGGCCTCCACCACCTTCTCACCTAACTTGTTCCAACCATCTACCACTCCGTTTGCAAAAGTGAATTTTCTTATATTTCTTCGGCATCTGTGTTTAGCTAGTTTATATCTATGACCTCTTGTTCTTAAAGTTCCAGGTCTCAGGAAATCTTCCCTATCGATTTTATCAATTCCTGTTACTATTTTGTATGTAGTGATCATATCACCTCTTTTTCTTCTGTCTTCTGGTTTTGCATATTTAATGCCTCTAACCTCTCCTCGTAGGTCTTGCCCTTGGAGGAGTGTGTGTGTGTGTGTGTGTGTGTGTGTTCGTGTGTATTCACCTAGTTGTGTTTGCGGGGGTTGAGCTTTTTGCTCTTTCGGCCCGCCTCTCAACTGTCAATCAACTGTTTACTAACAATTGTTTTTTCCTTACACCACACACACACCCCCGTGCAGCCCGACGGGCTGCACGGGGGTGCAGCCCGTCTGCTTCCCCCAGGAAGCAGCCCGTGACAGCTGACTAACTCCCAGGTACCTATTTACTGTTAGGTAACATGGGCATTCAGGGTGAAAGAAACTTTGCCCATTTGTTTCTGCCTGGTGCGGGAATCGAACCTGCACCATAGATTTACGAGTCCTGCGCGATATCCATCAACCTACCAGGCCCCCAAAGACCTATGTGTGTGTGTGTGTGTGTGTGTGTGTGTGTGTGTGTGTGTGTGTGTGTGTGTGTGTGTGTGTGTGTGTGTGTGTGCGTGTGCGTGCGTGTGTGTGTGTGTGTTTAAATCACAAACAAATTAATACGTGATGAACAATGTGTCACAACAGTGTCAGACCTCCAAGGAAGGATTAAAACAGGAATTTCTTTGTGTTTTTGTATTTAATAATACATCATCAGAATGATGAATTTACAGTCCAGTAGGTGGTCTCGGGTTTGTGTACGTTTAGGGGTGATTCTGGATGGCATGGGTTCGAATGCTGACCGGGTCAAATAGAGTTCTTAGTGAAATATATATATAGGTCTACTTCTATTTACTCAGTTCTCATAATGAGAAAACTACTATCAAGTCGTGTGAGTCAGGTCTCATGTTCTTTTGCGCTAATACAATACACTAAAATTAATAGTGTGATTGCATTGTGCAGGTATCGTTGGAGCTGAGGAACCTTGTCGGGTACTACGTCAGCAGCATCTACGTACCCACTCTGCTCCTTCTTGTCATCTGCTACCTCACTTTCTTCTTCGACCTCGTTGATTTTTCAGTAAGTTACTTTTCTGAACCTCTTAACATATGTGCTTAATTTTGGTATATAAACTCTCGTTTCTCAATGCACACCTGCCCACACATTCACATGTGTATCATGTGTACACTCGTGCATAGATACTTAGGTCTAGATATACACCCAAGTATCGTGCCTACCCACGACCCAAGACCCAAGACATACACACTCGTGCATAGACCCACACGTGGGTCAGTCGTGGAGGAAGAAACTAGGGTGGGTGCGGCGGTCCGAGAATTACCAAATAATCTCGGGATATCTAAACATCAAAGAACCAAAACATAGTCTTGGTCCTAGGCAGTGTACAGCTACGCAGTGACAGTATCATAGTGAATTCTGAGAACGTTAGAAAAGAAGAGATACAGATAAACGAGTCTTGACAGCACAGTGCCACCAGCGTGGGAGCAGCAGTGGACCACATGGGAAGGACAATGCTTTGAGCAGTCGACCGAACCCCGATATATACTCACCTTAATTTGTGCTTGGCTGGGGTGGTGGCCGTGAGTACCCTCTCTTAGGTCATCAATAAGGTGTACAGATTGATTTTAAATATTAATTTAGATTCTAACATAGTCTGTAAAAGCAGAGTAAAGAGGTTCATATCAAACTAGATTTTCTGTGGATCAGAGTAGTAGGAAGTTGACACGTAGGTGAGAGTGACCCTCTACCCACCCACTCCCCTAAATACACACATACAAACCCAGCGACGCCTGGGAGGTAGTTGTTGACAACAAATGGGATAAGGGCCCTAGTGACCATCAATACTCAATCTCCACCCACCCATTTTCCCACCCCTTCACACTGTTCAGAACACCCCCCCCCCTTTCTCTCTCTCTCTCTCTCTCTCTCTCTCTCTCTCTCTCTCTCTCTCTCTCTCTCTCTCTCTCTCTCTCTCTCTCTCTCTCTCTCTCTCTCTCTCTCTCTCTCTCTCTCTCTCTCTCTCTCTCTCTCTCTCTCGCTCTCTCTCTCTCTCTCTCTCTCTCTCTCTCTCTCTCTCTCTCTCTCTCTCGCTCTCTCTCTCTCTCTCCCTCTCTCTCACTCTCTCTCTCTCTCTCTCTCTCTCTCTCTCTCTCTCTCTCTCTCTCTCTCTCTATCTCTCTCTCTCTCTCTCTCTCTCTCTCTCTCTCTCTCTCTCTCTCGCTCTCTCTCTCTCTCTCCCTCTCTCTCACTCTCTCTCTCTCTCTCTCTCTCTCTCTCTCTCTCTCTCTCTCTCTCTCTCTCTCTCTCTCTCTCTCTCTCTCTCTCTCTCTCTCTCTCTCTCTCTCTCTCTCTCTCTCTCTCTCTCTCTCTCTCTCTCTCTCTCTCTCTCTCTCTCTCTCTCTCTCTCTCTCTCTCTCTCTCTCTCTCTCTCTCTCTCTCTCTCTCTCAACAACCGCAGGAGGACAACCACAGCAGGAACAAGCTCGGAGGAAGGGGACGGACAGGAATCTTGGTTTAGGGTTACAATCGAACACATGTGGAATGAATTCAGGGAAGGACTGAGGGTTATGAAGGAGACAGTTTCCAACCTGCAGGATGAGCTGAAGGCAGCAAAAAATGAAATAAAAAGCTTGAAAGAAAATCCTACCCAGCACCAGATGCAAACCATCCAGAAGTGTGATGGCAATTTTCCTGTTGAGGGGAATCTTACAATACAACCCTCATTTGCAGAGTTGCAAATGCAGAGTGTGTGTGTGTGTGTGTACTCACCTATTTGTACTCACCTATTTGTGCTTGCAGGATCGAGCATTGACTCTTGGATCCCGCCTTTCCAGCTATCGGTTGTTTACTGTGTGTGTGTACTCACCTAGTTGTACTCACCTAGTTGTGTTTGCGGGGGTTGAGCTCTGGCTCTTTGGTCCCGCCTCTCAACCGTCAATCAACAGGTGTACAGATTCCTGAGCCTATCGGGCTCTGTCATATCTACACTTGAAACTGTGTATGGAGTCAGCCTCCACCACATCACTTCCTAATGCATTCCATTTGTCAACCACTCTGACACTAAAAAAGTTCTTTCTAATATCTCTGTGGCTCATTTGGGCACTCAGTTTCCACCTGTGTCCCCTAGTGCGTGTGCCCCTTGTGTTAAATAGACTGTCTTTATCTACCCTATCAATCCCCTTCAGAATCTTGAATGTGGTGATCATGTCCCCCCTAACTCTTCTGTCTTCCAGCGAAGTGAGGTTTAATTCCCGTAGTCTCTCCTCGTAGCTCATACCTCTCAGCTCGGGTACTAGTCTGGTGGCAAACCTTTGAACCTTTTCCAGTTTAGTCTTATCCTTGACTAGATATGGACTCCATGCTGGGGCTGCATACTCCAGGATTGGCCTGACATATGTGGTATACAAAGTTCTGAATGATTCTTTACACAAGTTTCTGAATGCCGTTCGTATGTTGGCCAGCCTGGCATATGCCGCTGATGTTATCCGCTTGATATGTGCTGCAGGAGACAGGTCTGGCGTGATATCAACCCCCAAGTCTTTTTCCTTCTCTGACTCCTGAAGAATTTCCTCTCCCAGATGATACCTTGTATCTGGCCTCCTGCTCCCTACACCTATCTTCATTACATTACATTTGGTTGGGTTAAACTCTAACAACCATTTGTTCGACCATTCCTTCAGCTTGTCTAGGTCTTCTTGAAGCCTCAAACAGTCCTCTTCTGTTTTAATCCTTCTCATAATTTTAGCATCGTCCGCAAACATTGAGAGAAATGAATCGATACCCTCCGGGAGATCATTTACATATATCAGAAACAAGATAGGACCGAGTACAGAGCCCTGTGGGACTCCACTGGTGACTTCACGCCAATCGGAGGTCTCACCCCTCACCGTAACTCTCTGCTTCCTATTGCTTAGATACTCCCTTATCCACTGGAGCACCTTACCAGCTACACCTGCCTGTCTCTCCAGCTTATGTACCAGCCTCTTATGCGGTACTGTGTCAAAGGCTTTCCGACAATCCAAGAAAATGCAGTCCGCCCAGCCCTCTCTTTCTTGCTTAATCTGTGTCACCTGATCGTAGAATTCTATCAAGCCTGTAAGGCAAGATTTACCCTCCCTGAATCCATGTTGGCGATTTGTCACGAAGTCCCTTCTCTCCAGATGTGTTACCAGGTTTTTTCTCACGATCTTCTCCATCACCTTGCATGGTATACAAGTCAAGGACACTGGCCTGTAGTTCAGTGCCTCTTGTCTGTCGCCCTTTTTGTATATTGGGACCACATTCGCCGTCTTCCATATTTCTGGTAGGTCTCCCGTCTCTAGTGATTTACTATACACTATGGAGAGTGGCAAGCAAAGTGCCTCTGCACACTCTTTCAGTACCCATGGTGAGATCCCATCTGTACCAACCGCCTTTCTAACATCCAGATCCAGCAGGTGTCTCTTGACCTCCTCTCTCGTAATTTCGAACTCCTCCAAGGCTGTGTGTGTGTCTGTGTGTGTGTCTGTGTGTGTGTGTCTGTGTGTGTGTGTCTGTGTGTGTGTGTCTGTGTGTGTGTGTCTGTGTGTGTGTGTGTGTACTCACCTAGTTGTGTTTGCGGGGGTTGAGCTCTGGCTCTTTGGTCCCGCCTCTCAACCGTCAATCAACAGGTGTACAGATTCCTGAGCCTATCGGGCTCTATCATATCTACACTTGAAACTGTGTATGGAGTCAGCCTCCACCACATCACTTCCTAATGCATTCCATTTGTCAACCACTCTGACACTAAAAAAGTTCTTTCTAATATCTCTGTGGCTCATTTGGGCACTCAGTTTCCACCTGTGTCCCCTTGTGCGTGTGCCCCTTGTGTTAAATAGACTGTCTTTATCTACCCTATCAATTCCCTTCAGAATCTTGAATGTGGTGATCATGTCCCCCCTAACTCTTCTGTCTTCCAGCGAAGTGAGGTTTAATTCCCGTAGTCTCTCCTCGTAGCTCATACCTCTCAGCTCGGGTACTAGTCTGGTGGCAAACCTTTGAACCTTTTCCAGTTTAGTCTTATCCTTGACTAGATATGGACTCCATGCTGGGGCTGCATACTCCAGGATTGGCCTGACATATGTGGTATACAAAGTTCTGAATGATTCTTTACACAAGTTTCTGAATGCCGTTCGTATGTTGGCCAGCCTGGCATATGCCGCTGATGTTATCCGCTTGATATGTGCTGCAGGAGACAGGTCTGGCGTGATATCAACCCCCAAGTCTTTTTCCTTCTCTGACTCCTGAAGAATTTCCTCTCCCAGATGATACCTTGTATCTGGCCTCCTGCTCCCTACACCTATCTTCATTACATTACATTTGGTTGGGTTAAACTCTAACAACCATTTGTTCGACCATTCCTTCAGCTTGTCTAGGTCTTCTTGAAGCCTCAAACAGTCCTCTTCTGTTTTAATCCTTCTCATAATTTTAGCATCGTCCGCAAACATTGAGAGAAATGAATCGATACCCTCCGGGAGATCATTTACATATATCAGAAACAAGATAGGACCGAGTACAGAGCCCTGTGGGACTCCACTGGTGACTTCACGCCAATCGGAGGTCTCACCCCTCACCGTAACTCTCTGCTTCCTATTGCTTAGATACTCCCTTATCCACTGGAGCACCTTACCAGCTACACCTGCCTGTCTCTCCAGCTTATGTACCAGCCTCTTATGCGGTACTGTGTCAAAGGCTTTCCGACAATCCAAGAAAATGCAGTCCGCCCAGCCCTCTCTTTCTTGCTTAATCTTTGTCACCTGATCGTAGAATTCTATCAAGCCTGTAAGGCAAGATTTACCCTCCCTGAACCCATGTTGGCGATTTGTCACGAAGTCCCTTCTCTCCAGATGTGTTACCAGGTTTTTTCTCACGATCTTCTCCATCACCTTGCATGGTATACAAGTCAAGGACACTGGCCTGTAGTTCAGTGCCTCTTGTCTGTCGCCCTTTTTGTATATTGGGACCACATTCGCCGTCTTCCATATTTCTGGTAGGTCTCCCGTCTCTAGTGACTTACTATACACTATGGAGAGTGGCAAGCAAAGTGCCTCTGCACACTCTTTCAGTACCCATGGTGAGATCCCATCTGGACCAACAGCCTTTCTAACATCCAGATCCAGCAGGTGTCTCTTGACCTCCTCTCTCGTAATTTCGAACTCTTCCAAGGCCGCCTGGTTTACCTCCCTTTCTCCTAGCACAGTGACCTCACCTTGTTCTATTGTGAAGACCTCCTGGAACCTCTTGTTGAGTTCCTCACACACCTCTCTGTCATTCTCTGTATACCTGTCCTCGCCTGTTCTAAGTTTCAATACCTGTTCTTTCACTGTTGTTTTCCTTCTGATGTGACTGTGGAGTAGCTTTGGTTCGGTCTTGGCTTTGTTTGCTATATCATTTTCAAAATTTTTCTCTGCTTCTCTTCTCACCCTGACGTACTCATTCCTGGTTCTCTGGTATCTCTCTCTGCTTTCTGGTGTTCTGTTATTCCGGAAGTTCCTCCACGCCTTTTTGTTCAGTTTCTTCGCTTCCATACATGCCCTATTATACCATGGATTCTTCTGTTGCTTCTCGGATTTTTCCCTTTGGGCCGGGATGAACCTGTTTACTGCCTCCTGACACTTTTGGGTAACATAGTCCATCATACCCTGTACAGACTTATCTCTGAGGTCTGTGTCCCAAGGTATTTCACTTAGGAAACTTCTCATCTGTTCATAATTCCCCTTTCGGTATGCCAGCCTTTTGATTCCTAGTTCTTTTTGGGGGGAGATAAGTCCTAGCTCTACCAGGTACTCAAAGTTCAATACACTGTGGTCACTCATTCCCAAGGGCGCTTCCATCTTAACTTCCCTTATATCCCACTCATTTAGGGTAAATATCAAATCAAGCATTGCTGGTTCATCTTCTCCTCTCATTCTTGTTGGTTCTTTGGTGTGCTGGCTTAGAAAGTTTCTTGTTGCCACGTCCAGCAGCTTAGCTCTCCATGTTTCTGGTCCTCCATGCGGGTCTCTGTTCTTCCAATCTATCTTCCCATGGTTGAAGTCTCCCATAATTAGTAGTCCAGATCCATTCCTGCTAGCAACAGAAGCTGCTCTTTCTATTATGTTAATGGTGGCCATGTTGTTTCTATCATATTCCTGTCTAGGTCTTCTGTCATTTGGTGGTGGATTATATATGACTACGACTATAATTTTTTTCCCTCCATTTGTTACAGTACCTGCTATGTAGTCACTGAAACCTTCACAGCCCTGAATATCCATCTCCTCAAAATCCCAGCCTTTTCTTACCAGCAGAGCTACACCACCCCCACCTCTTCCTTCCCTCTCTTTCCTCATAACATAATAGTCCTGTGGGAACACTGCATTTGTTATCGTTTTCGTGATCTTTGTTTCTGTGAGGGCTATTATGTCTGGGTTTTCCTCTAGTACCAGTTCTCCAAGCTCATTTGCTTTATTTGTAATTCCATCTATGTTAGTGTACATCGCTTTGAGGCTCACTTTCTTCTGTCCCTTCTCAAATCGCCTCCTTGGTGAGTGTTCTGCTGGTGGGGGAGGCTGTTCCATGGGTGTGAGGACCTGTGAGGTGGATAACAGGGTCTCAGAGGATACTGGGATGAGGGGCGGGGGATCCAGTGAAGGGGGAGGGACAGGGAGGGTATGGGGTGAAAGGGGAGGGAGGACGGGAAGGAAAGGGGGGGAGGGAGGACTCGGGAGGAGGGGAGGGGTAGAAGGGTGGGGATTGGGTGTGGGGGGAGGGAGATTTGGCTGAACATTTGAGTGGGGGCAGGGAGGGTTTGGGGTAGGGGGGTTTTCTATGCAGAGGAGGGAGGCGGGGTTGTCCTCCCTTCTGGTGTTACTGGGTAGCTGGTTGTGGGTTCCCCCCTCGCCTCTGGGGGTGTTGTGTTGGGAGCTGTGACTTCCTGGTTTTCCCCTCTCGCCCTGCGCCTCTTCCTTGCTTCTGCCGCCACGGCTCTCTCCTCCCTTGTCATGTCTCTCTGGAGGAATACATTTTTTAATTTTCCCACGTGTGTCAGGGTGTGTGGATCTTCTGTGTGTGTGTGTGTGTGCAAACACTAACAAACACACAAACTCGGTGTGTGTGTGTGTGTGTGTGTGTGTGTGTGTGTGTGTGTGTGTGTGTGTGTGTGTGTGTGTGTGTGTGTGTGTGTGTGTGTGTGTGTGTGTGTGTGTGTGTGTGTGTGTGTATTTGTGTGTGTGTGTCTTGTGTGTGTGTGTGTGTGTGTGTGTGTGTGTGTGTGTGTGTGTGTGTGTGTGTGTGTGTGTGTGTGTGTGTGTGTGTGTGTGTGTGTGTGTGTGTACTCACCTAGTTGTACTCACCTAGTTGTGCTTGCAGGGGTTGAGCTCTGGCTCTTTGGTCCCGCCTCTCAACCGTCAATCAACAGGTGTACAGGTTCCTGAGCCTATTGGGCTCTATCATATCTACACTTGAAACTGTGTATGGAGTCAGCCTCCACCACATTACTTCCTAATGCATTCCATTTGTCAACCACTCTGACACTAAAAAAGTTCTTTCTAATATCTCTGTGGCTCATTTGAGCACTCAGTTTCCACCTGTGTACCCTAGTGCGTGTGCCCCTTAAATAGCCTGTCTTTATCAACCCTGTCGATTCCCTTGAGAATCTTGAATGTGGTGATCATGTCCCACCTAACTCTTCTGTCTTCCAACGAAGTGAGGTTTAATTCCCGTAGTCTCTCCTCGTAGCTCATACCTCTCAGCTCGGCCTAGTCTGGTGGCAAACCTTTGAACCTTTTCCTGTTTAGTCTTATCATTGACTAGATATGGACTCCATGCTGGAGCCGCATACTCCAGGATTGGTCTGACATATGTGGTATATAATGTTCTGAAAGATTCCTTACACAAGTTTCTAAAGGCCGTTCTTATGTTAGCCAACCTGGCATATGCTGCTGATGTTATCCTCTTGATATGAGCTTCAGGGGACAGGTCTGGCGTGATATCAACCCCCAGGTCTTTCTCTCTCTCTGACTCTTGAAGTATTTCATCTCCCAAGTGATACCTTGTATCTGGTCTCCTGCTTCCTACCTCTATCTTCATTACATTACATTTGCTTGGGTTAAACTCTAACAGCCATTTGTTCGACCATTCCTGCAGCTTGTCCAGGTCTTCTTGAAGCCTCAAGCTGTCCTCCTCTGTCTTAATCCTTCTCATAATTTTGGCGTCGTCAGCAAACATTGAGAGGAATGAGTCTATACCCTCTGGGAGATCATTTACGTATATCAGAAACAGGATAGGTCCAAGCACAGAGCCCTGTGGGACTCCACTGGTGACTTCACGCCATTCTGAGGTCTCACCCCTCACTGTAACTCTCTGCTTCCTATTGCTTAGGTACTCCCTTATCCACTGGAGCACCCTACCAGTTACTCCTGCCTGTTTCTCCAGCTTATGCATCAACCTTTTATGGGGTACTGTGTCAAAGGCTTTCCGACAGTCCAAAAAAATGCAGTCCGCCCATCCTTCTCTTTCTTGCTTAATCTTTGTCACCTGATCGTAGAATTCTATCAAGCCTGTAAGGCAAGATTTACCCTCCCTGAACCCATGTTGGCGATTTGTCACGAAGTCCCTTCTCTCCAGATGTGTTACTAGGTTTTTTCTCACGATCTTCTCCATCACCTTGCATGGTATACAAGTTAAGGACACTGGCCTGTAGTTCAGTGCCTCTTGTCTGTCACCCTTTTTAAATATTGGTACTACATTAGCAGTCTTCCATATTTCTGGTAGGTCTCCCGTTTCCAGTGACCTACTATACACTATGGAGAGTGGCAAGCAAAGTGCTCCTGCACACTCTTTCAATACCCATGGTGAGATTCCATCCGGCCCAACAGCTTTTCTCACATCCAGCTCCAATAGGTGCTTCTTGACCTCATCTCTTGTAATTTCGAACCTTTCCAAGGTCACCTGGTTTGCTGCCACCTCTCCTAGCGCCGTGACTTCTCCCTGCTCTATTGTAAAGACCTCCTGGAACCTTTTGTTGAGTTCTTCACACACCTCTTTGTCATTCTCTGTGTACCTGTCCTCGCCCACCCTAAGTTTCATCACCTGTTCCTTCACTGTTGTCTTCCTCCTGATGCGACTGTGTAGTAGCTTTGGTTCGGTCATGGCTTTATTAGCTATATAATTTTCATACCTTTTTCTCAGCTGCTCTACTCACACTAACATATTCGTTCCTGGTTCTCTGGTATCTCTCTCTACTTTCTGGTGTTCTATTATTACGGAAGTTCCTCCATGCCCTTTTGTTCAGCTCCTTTGCTTTCATACATTCCCTATTAAACCACGGATTCTTCCTTTGCTTCTCTGTTTTTTCATGTCGGGCTGGGACAAACCGGCTTACAGCCTCCTGACATTTTTGGGTGACATAGTCCATCATGTCTTGTACGGACTTAGCTCCGAGTTCTGTGTCCCAATGTATATCCCATAGGAATTATTCATCTCCTCATAGTTTCCCTTTCGGTACGCCAGCCCTTTGTTTCCCAGTTCTTTTTTGGGGGTGATAATTCCTAGCTCAACCAGGTACTCAAAGCTCAATACACTATGATCACTCATTCCCAAGGGGGCTTCCAACTTAACTTCCCTTATATCCGACTCATTTAGGGTAATATACTAATATTAAAGCGCACGACCCAGCAGCAAGGAATCAAGCCTTCACGATAAAATATCGCCAGGATCTGATTCGTGATCAGATATACAAGGCAGAGAATGAAATCAAAGACAACAAAACGCAACTACTTCATGCTACAAACGAGTGGAGAAATAGCAACATCGACGATAGTATCCGTACCCGCATTGAACAACACCTCGACATCCTCACAAACCAACATCACCTCAGCACTAAAACAAGGATTATCAAGAAACTAACAACATTATATGGAGGACCTATGGCAATTCCACGACCAAGAGATGGCTTCCTGAACCTTGCAGGAATTAACCTCACTGAGGACCAAGTCATTCTCCTAAATCTGGGCATAAACTGTCATGTTATGTCCAGACCGAGTGAGATGGCCCGGAAAGTAGAGTTGGAAATTCTGTTGGACGACATATTCGACCTCGAGACACAAAAGAAGGTCACTACCAAAGATACCTTACAAGCAGAACTTATTGCAGAAGGAGGAAAGAATCGAGGCAACTACAGAAGCACCATACTGTCCCCCGAGCTTAAAGCGGCAGCTAAAAGCCTTCGTGAGAACAAGGAGATAGTTGTCAGGAGAGGTGACAAGTCGCCAATATATGTCATTCTTAAAAAAGACGAATATCTGGCGAAAATGAACATCATACTCTCTGACCAAACTAAGTTCCAAAGAGTAACGAAGGACACTACAGCCGAATTAAAAGCAAAGGTCAACAAACTGATCGAAACTGTGAACGCCAAGAAATCCGGACTCCACCTGCCAAAGATCATTGGGGAATATAAACCTGGATATGCGTATGGAAATGTCAAGACGCACAAGCCTGGAAACCCACTTCGGCCAATCATTAGCCAGATACCCACACCCACGTACAGACTGGCGAAGCGACTCAACGGCCTGCTGACTCCTTATGTTCCTTGCGCCTTCAGCCTGAAGTCTCCAATGGAATTTGTTGACTTACTGCGGGGCACACGGGCCACAGGGATAAGAGCCTCGTTGGACGTAGAATCGCTGTTTACCAACGTACCTGTGGACGAGACAATCGGAATGATAGCCGACAGAGTGTATCGTGATCCAGCCTGTACTCCTCTTGACATACCAGAAAATATTCTGAGGAAACTACTCCAAGCTTGTACTAAAGAGGCACCCTTCTTGAGCCCGGATGGGCACATGTATAAGCAAGTAGATGGAGTCGCCATGGGTTCTCCCCTAGGTGTCCTGTTTGCAAACTTCTACATGGGTACCATCGAGCAAAAAGTCTTAGTCGACATGAACTTGAAACCGGCCATATACTGCAGGTATGTTGACGACATTTTTACACAGGTACCTGATGTCAGACATCTGCAGGAGCTGAAGGAGGCATTTGAGCAGAGTTCCGTGCTGCGTTTCACTTACGAGATGGAAAAGGATGGGAAGCTGCCCTTTCTAGATGTAACAGTCATGGAAAAGGGCGGAGGTTTCCACACTGCAGTCTACACTAAGGAAACAAACATAGGAATGTGCCTAAATGCCAACAGCGACTGCCCAGACAGGTACAAGAGGAGTGTTGTTAACGCATATGTCGACCGTGCTCTCAGCCACAGCTCAGAATGGAAGCAAGTCGACGAAGAACTCTGTAGGGTATGGCAGGTCCTAGTCAATAACGGCTTCTCCAATGGTTTCGTCGAAGACATCATAAGAAGGAAAGTGAAAAGCCATGCAACCTCTGAAGAGACAACTAACACAACACCTATACCCCCTATTAGACTATTTTACAGGAACTTCTTTTCCACAGCTCATAAAACGGAGGAAAGGGTCCTGAAAGATATTGTTAATAGAAACGTTATCCCTACAGACAAAAATCAGAGGATACAACTGACGATTTACTATAAAACCAGAAAAACGGCCAGCCTACTCATGAGAAACTCTCCAGACACAAAACAGAACGCTTTAAAAGAGACTAACGTCGTCTATGCCTTCAAATGCCCACTTGGGGACTGTAAGCTCCAAAAAAACCAGTATATAGGCAAGAAAACAACATCTCTTTCTAGGCGTTTAGCGATGCATAAGCAACAGGGCTCCATTAAGGAACATATAATCTCTTCCCACAACCAAACCATCGCCAGAGAAATCCTAGTAAACAACACAGAAATCATCGATAGATACAGCGATAGCAGGCGGCTTGACGTCTGCGAGGCACTACACATCAAGAAGTCAACACCAGCAATCAACAGCCAATTATTGCACAACTATATTCTACCCACCTCAAGACTCCGCTCCAATATAGAAGCATCAAGAAATATGGACCAATAGGCTTTCTACAAACACTTCTATTCAATATCCATTGTTTCGTGTTCTGTCTTGTGTTGATGAAATTAATACCCTATTAATACCCTTGTTCTGTCTTGTGTTAATGCCACATCACCCCTTCCACCTCACTCAAATGTAGATATAAAATCGGAGATACGTAAGTTCTATTCAGTTGTGTATTTGTGAACTAAAGTCTTTGAAAATGTAATAAGTTTTATGAAACGCGCCTGTGTCGCGTCAGACTAGATATAAAAATGAATTTTGGAGAATTGATTTTTGATTTACCTCCAACAGTGAAGCGTAATGTACGAAAGATTGAGAAAATTCGTGTTAGAATTATTAATCTTACTTTTTCGGTCATATTTAATAATATATGTCTACAGGAAAGACTGCTACCAAAATATACTAATATATATATATATATATATATATATATATATATATATATATATATATATATATATATATATATATTTTCCTATAAGTACCTATTTTCTGTTAGGTGAATAGGACCATCAGGGCAAAAGAAACTGCCCATTTGTTTCAGCCTCTAATAGGGATAGAACCTCGACCCTTAGGATTACAAACCCAGAGCACTGTCCACTGAGCCGTCAGGCTCTGATGTTAATTTTAATATTACTGCTAACTTGAATACATGAAATAAACTACATCACCAGTCAAGTATAATACAACTAACAATTGAATTAATAGTGGTCCAGAACGGACTGAAACGTCTTTGTATTTTCATCTTTTTGTGTGTGGTTAGGACAACATTCTTCAGCAACATTATTGTGACTCATCAGCTGTATAAAATACAACTACTTTATACAACAAATCAGTAATGTAATTGTGGAACCTAAAAACTTGTCTAAAATATATACAAATTTTGCCTTGAATTTAAAAAACGAAGAATGAGTTTTGATTACCTTTAATAGTTGAATCTTCAGAGTCTTCGTTTTTTCTTCATTTTCTTCAACTTAAGCTCTTGCTCCCCATTCTTTTCTTTTGCCTCACTGGTGTTGATATCTTCTTGGACATCTATATTAATTTTTGGTATCTTGTTGACATTTGATCCATTGTCCTGCATGTATGCTGAAAATTAAGAAATATGCGTAAAATTAATATGGTATCATCAATACAAAATATGTGCTCCAAAAAACTTTAATTGAAAAAAACACTGTAATGTGAAATTTGGCAGCAATGAGGAACTATGTCATTATGGGAATTTTGGTACCCATATGTAAAGGAAGTAAATAAATAAATAAATAAATGTTTATTTAGGTAAGATACATACATACATACATACAAGAGATTTTACAAAGTTTGTTGGATTAATAGATAGAGCTAGTACATACAATGCCTAAAGCCACTATTACACAAACCGTTTCAGGCAGGAAAAACATTAATGACTAAAGCTTAATACTAATGGGTATAAAGAATAAAATGTGTTGAGAACAAATAAAAATAGAGGTAAAAGAGGGGGGAACATAGCTGAAAAAGCAGCACAAATACAATTAAATATTATTACAGACAAATACATTCAAACAGCGTTGTTTTTTAAAAAATAACAGACATGGGTTGACAACAGAGGGTTAAGGTAGGTTACAGGGAATTTATTAGGTAGTACTTCGTTTTTATCTTAAACTGGTTGAGAGAGGTACAGTCTTTAACATGGTTGGGAAGGTCATGCCACATTTTGGGTCCCTTGATTTGTAGAGTATTTCTAGTTTGATTAAGTCGTACTCTTGGAATATCAAAACTGTATTTATTTCTGGTGTGGTGCTCATGGGTTCTGTTACAACCTTCAATGAATCTTTTGAGGTCAGGATTGGCATTACAGTTCAGCGTTTTATATATGTATAATACACATGAGAGAATGTGCAGTGACTTAATATATAACATATTCAGAGATTTGAGTAGGGGTACCGAGTGAAGTCTGGGGCTAGAGTTGGATATTGTCCTAATAGCAGCTTTGTGTTGAGTAATTAGAGGATGTAAATGATTTTGGGTAGTAGAACCCCAAGCACAAATACCATAGTTGAGATATGGATAGATGAGGGAGTAATTGAGAGTCGCCAGGACAGGGCGGGGTACATAATATCTGATCTTAGAAAGAATGCCAACAGTTTTTGAAACTTTTTTAGATACATTTAGAATGTGTCCCTGGAAATTCAGCTTGTGGTCAATGACAACGCCAAGGAACTTGCCATCTAATTTGTTACATATATGGGTATTGTTTATTTTGAGATTTATTTGATTAGAGGATTTATTGCCAAACAGAATATAGAAAGTTTTGTCAACGTTCAGGGTGAGTTTGTTGCCAGTTAACCAAAGATGGACTTTATTTAGCTCAGTATTTACTGTGGCATATTGAGCAAGGGGGTCAGGACTGGAGTAAATGAAGGTTGTGTCGTCAGCAAATAGAATTGGTTTGAGGTGTTGGGAGACATTGGGAAGGTCATTAATGTAGATGAGAAAGAGGAAAGGGCAAAGTATGCTGCCCTGAGGAACACCAATGTTGATGGGTAGGGTTAGAGAAATTGAATTATTCACAGAAACATACTGGAGCCTGTCAGTAAGGTAAGATTTGAGGTATTGCAGGGAGTGTCCTCTGACTCCATAATGATGTAATTTAAGAAGAAGGTTTTGGTGGTTGACAGTGTCAAAAGCCTTACGCAGGTCCATAAATAACCCAACAGGGAACACCTTTTTATCAAGAGCTGCATGAATCAAGTTAATCATACTAATAAGTGTATCGTTAGTGCTTTTTTTGGGTCTGAAGCCATATTGACAAGAGCTAGGTATATTGTGTTTGGCTAGATAGGAGTAAAGCTGCTTGTAGATTAGTTTTTCAAATATTTTTGACAAGTTAGGCAGGATTGATATAGGTCTGTAGTTGTTAACTTCTGTGAGATCACCACATTTGTGGACAGGGGTTACTCTTGCTTTTTTTTAGAATGTCTGGAAAGGTTTGGAGTTCCAGTGACTTGTTGAAGAGCAATGCAATAGCAGGGGCTAAAGATCTGGAGGCTTTTTTGTAAATTAAAGTTGGTATCTCCTCGAGGGCACTAGACTTGGTTTTAAGGGAAAGGATTATCTCATTGACATCAGTGGAATTAGTAGGCTTTAGGTACAGAAACTGTGGATAGTTACCTGTAAGATAGTCCTTAACATCAGTACTGGAAGATGGAATATCATTTGCAAGGGATGACCCAATGGAAGAGAAGAACCTATTGAACTCAATAGCAGAATCAGAGGCTGAAAGCAGACCAACGTTATTGGACAGGAGTGCTGGTTTGTTATTTAAAATCTTCTTTGATCCCAATATTTGTGAAATTGTGCTCTAAGTTTTTTTAATGTTGGTCTTTATTTGGGTAAATTTATCTTCATAGTATTTAGTTTTGGCTCGTCTAATTATTTTAGATAGCAATAACGAGTAATTCTTTGAGAATTCTTTGGAGACGGTTCCTAACCTATACTTCTTCTCAAGGTCATGCTTTTTATTAATTGATTTAAGTATTCCCTTTGTAAGCCAAGGATTGTTAAGCCTTTTGTTTGTGACTTGTTTTGCAAGCATAGGACAGTGCGTGTTATAAAGGCTAAGAGATGTTTGAAGAAAAGATTGCACTGCTAGGTTGATGTCCCCTATGTTACCTAACTCGGACTCCCAGTTGACATTAGCAGCAGCAGTTATAAAATTGTTTATAGCAGTTTCATTGTGCAGCCTAAAGCTTAACTCCCTTGACTCAAGAGGTGGTTTGTTAATGTTAGTTAAGAGAAATGTGGGGTAATGGTCTGTAGTGCTATCGGTGATTATACCTGAAGTAAGTTATTTATTTATTTTTATTTATGCATATACAAGAATGTACATAAGGAATGTGAGGATACAAATATGGTAATTACAGTCTTGTAAAGCCACTAGCACGCGCAGCGTTTCGGGCAGGTGAAGATTCTCCACATTACCATAACCTCTCCACATTAAGTGGAGAGGTTATGTTGGTCCAGATGTGATCTAGAGTCTTAGCAGTACTATCAGTGATTCTAGTAGGTCTAGTGATTAAGAGTATGAGGAAGCATGAATTCATACAGTTGAGGAAGCTAACAGCAGTAGGGTGTTCAGGCTCGCAGAGGTCAATATTAAAGTTCCCTGCGATAATTAGATGGTTTTTGTTCAGTCTGTTATCTAGTATTAGATTTCTAAGGTTTGAATTGAATTCGGACACATCAGTGTTAGGAATTCTATAGACTGCACCCACAGACAGGACAGACTCGGCACCCTTGACTCTGAAACTGGCGAAGATATACTCCCCACAGCAGTCTCTAGTTCTACTTATTTTTACGCATGTTAGTTCTTGGTGGTAGTAAAGAGCAGTACCACCACCTTTCTGAATTTGACGACAGTTGTGAATTGCCGAGTAGTTAGGCATGTTAAAGAGTTGAGTAGTATCCTCTTTCAACCACGTTTCAGTAAGTATAATAAAAGAGAATTTGTTGTCAATAGTTTCAATCAAGGCACTAACATCATCGAAGTGTTTACCTAGGGATCTAACGTTCAAGTTGATTAGAGAGATATTGTGATTATGTGTTAATACATTGTTTACATCAAGTGCTGTAAAATATCTGCAATGTTGATCATTAAAGTGATGATTGTCATAGATAGTGGATAAGAGGTTTAGTTCTGGGGTCTATACTTGTCTGCATAAAAAGGTAAGGCCCTTAAGAAAGAAAGCACACCAAACAAGAATAACCCTACTAGCCAGGCTAGCATCATGATTAGTTCAGCTATCTCCCCCTCGGTGGCTGCCGTTGGGGGTACCGACTCACCCCCCCCCCCCCCCCCGTCAACAATAACAAACAATCTCAGCTGGGCGCAGCGCCGTCTCCGACACGGCCCATGCAACTATTATGTAGCCATATGGACTAACTTAAATGAGCAGCTGCCCCTTGTTCTGACTTCAAGAGCCTTGCTGATAACCCTTGGCTCAAGTTATTAACTCAAGTACATGAAGATCAAATGAAAGTAATCGAAGAGCAGTCGGCCTTAATAATGAACCTGCAAGGCTTATTATTATCTTTGCAGAATTAAGCTGGAGCCTTACTCAAGAACAATCAAGATCTATCTACCAAAGTCGTCCACCTCGAACAAGAATTAAACCTTCTCAAGAACATAGTTACTAACTTTAATCCAGATGAAACCACTAAAAAACAGGAAGAAATATTGCAACAGTTTGAGAACCATCTGAACAACCTACAACAGCAACACACTGTTGGCGGCTGGTCCGTCTAATTACCACAAGCTACACAAGCTTCAGAAAGCTTCCTGGCAATACGTTAGTAATGAATAAATATGATATATTTACTCATTAAAATGTTGGTGCTGAATGTACAACACGAAAAAACATAATTTTATCTGAAAAAGTATCTTTTTATAAAGAAATTAGACGAAAATAAAAAGCTGGTGATGCCAAATCAAGTCGACGATCCAAGCTTCGGTTAGGTTAGGTTTGGTTTGTTTAAGTTTGGTTAGGTTAGGTTAGGTTAGAATAGGTTAGGTTAGGTCAGCCTAACCTAACATATCATATATATTCATTACTAAGGTATTGTCAGGAAGCTTTGTGAAGCTTGTGTAGCTTGTGGTAGCTTGTGATAATTAGACGGACCCGCCCACGACTCACCCCGTGGCACTTCGCGTTTGTTTACAACACAGTGAACAAGTGTGACGGATCCCTAACGAACATTATTTGGCTTAGGACACCTTATCTAGTTATCTTTATCACCAGTGAGTACTCTCTAGAACTGGGGGAGTACCTGGACAATATATCTACAAAGGAATATCCCTAGAACATTTATATCTATAAGTGTAGAGTGGAGCACAGTGACTTGGCTCCACCTTCAACTATCATTCTTCTGCAACGCAGTTAAAAAAAAATCCAAGTAGCAACGCTACTAGTACTTCGTACAGCAATGCTGTGAAATAAAATATCGTGCCTAAACTCGCGACAAGAGAGTTAATCAGTATGGCACACTTGTCACACAGGCACACCGGCATTCAGAGAAGTATATTGCATGTTACTAGTGTATATAATTGGCCAATTGTATGCTTGTGTGACTTTAATATTCTATAAATCTGTCTGTCGGTTATAAAGCGAGGCCACGCCTCATATCTCAGTAAGTTTATTAAAATTGTAGTGTAGCAGTGAATCTTTATCCAAGCACTAGACCTCATGAGTGTCCATTTAAGTCAGAAAAAGATTTAGCTGCAATAAGCAAATAAAACTTCATTAGTGTCCGTGGTGTTGGAAGAGATTCAGTCAAGCTGACTATACATAATCAAATAAATTTAGTATAAATACATTGCATATATACTTGAATATATAAATTCAGTTAACAATTGTTTGATTAGTTATTTTTTAAGTTATCATATAAGTTCATTTAATTGAATAATTTCTAGTACTTAGTTAACAGTACTTAGACTACATTTAAAGTCATTTATTATACTTTTACAATTTAAATTGTTGTTGATAGTATAAGTATATATTGGCTGTTAATAGTTATGGTGCTAGGCTAGACTTTGTACATGTTTAAATCCCTGATTTAAACAGAGCCAGTGTTCAGTCATATAACTGAATTTATTTAATCTTATTCTTGTATAAAATACAAGCTGATGTGAGATCCCTGTCTACAGGTGGACTGGAACTTCTATCAACTAATTCATTCACCCCACCTGTCCCTTACAGCCCACAATCTGTCATTAGGAAAAGAGGAGCTAGGATTTACAACCCTAGCTAGAAATTTTAGTTGAATTAATTTGCAGACAGTAATTTTTTAATTTAGTTCAGTACAAGTCCCTGGTAGTCTCCTCTTATATCAATCCCAGCAGGTTTTTCCCACAAGTTCAGTATGCAGCTGCACAGCAAGGATTGCTAATTAGCTGTTTGTTATCGTGCCGCTGGATGGACATTAACGTAATGTAAACTCGGTAATGTAGTAGTTTAGTCTCTTGTTATTAATAAATTGTTATGTTATAGAAAACGGTCTTTGATGTCAACACTTCCACCATTCTTTTCCACCCTTTATACAATTAAATGATTATACGCTTTATACGATTAAATGTTGTTGTGATCTTTTGATATGACGGCTGTCAATGGGAATTCCAATTCCAATTCATAGTGCCACATCAAATATAAATATTTAATTGTCAGAATCTGTCGGTTACCCTTTATTAGTTTTAACGTCCTGTTTAACTAGGAGGAACCAGCGGCGTATTGTGGACAGGTTTTCACCCCTAGTGGTGGTGGCCTGGCGGTTTGCTCCCACTTTTCCTTTTTCTATTGGACTCATGCTTAACTGCTGTGAGCAGCCTTTAAACTCCTAAGGTAGTCCACCTCCTAAGGAAGGTAGGCATAGAAAAAAATCTCACAGTGTGTGTGTGTAGGCCAAGACCGTCAGTAGTTTTAAAGCGTTATATGACAAAGAGTGCTGGGAAGACGGTACACTGTTTCATGGGGGGGGGGGAGTATTTCGTTCTTCTCCACCCGTATCCTGATTTAACTTCTTCTTCAAACCAAGGGACCCCAGAGTCACTACAAGAGCCGAATCCCACGCCACGTGGTCTTAACCGTTTTGACTGGCTAAGATTCTACAGCCTTTATGACGTGGAACCAGACCCCTAGCAAACTCTAGGCAACCTGTCCTCTTAAAAAGAACGTCAACAGTTGCCGTTTGACTCTACGGCTGTTTTTGGACGTTATTTTGTCTTAAACTACGTCTATTTTCGCTTCCATGGACTATCTCTTGTTATACAATGAAATACCACACTCTTATTATTCTATAACTCACTGACTATGCTCTGATATATGTTCTTCAAGTAAAAATACATATATTTTTGCCTTAATTAGGCCATAATCCAGAAAATTCCAGCCCATCGATCTTTATATTTAGGAAAACATCTAATAAATTTGGAAATGAATTTTTCGTTCGCCGACAGTTTCCTGTTACTATTTAGTCTTTTATGCTTTAATGTCGCTGGTCATTGTGACTTTCCCAGGATTTATATATGTTTTGTAGTAGCATTTAGTCACACTACAGTAATTTAACTAATGGGAAACCTTTATAGTCGTCGTAAATTAGTAATAATCATTTATCAAATAATAAATTAGCAAACATGTACAACTTCTTATGTTACGACTTTTCGGGTAGGCCGTTCTGTTTGTTTACAACCCCAATGTTTCAAAAAACACAATACTTTTAATATATAAGTGACTAAGTATGCTCTAATACATGGTCCTCAATGAAAATTATGTTTTTTTTTTTTTAATTTGTCCATAATGAATAAGATTCGTTACTGTTGATCTTTATATTAAGAAAAACATCTAAGAAATTTGGTATTGAATTTTCGTTCAAATAAAGTTTCCAGTTACTATTTCCTAGTTATCCTTAAATGTAGGTGGTCATTATTTTACTGTTATGTATATAGAAATTTAGCATTATGCATTTATAATACAGAACAATTTGGTCGTTCCACTGCCTCATAATTATATAAAATACATTGTGACAAATACTTGATAATTAAAATCAGAGTTTTTTGACAACTATAAAAAATCCTGTTGAAATCATGCCGTTTTGAGTTGTCATACGCTTCTTAGTAAATAATATTGTGTAATGTTTGGCACAATTTATCACTGTATTTACAAACTGTTTAGGTATTAATGTATTCATTTTTTTTAATGTGTAATATGTTACTTAATCCTAAACTTCTTTTGCAACATTTATATCAGTTATAAATAATTGTCGCGAAACGGCGTATGAAAAAATAAATTTCCCCAAATGAAATTAGTGTATCGGCGATCGAGCGGCCATATTTAAAAGTGTATACTCTTGTCACTGTTCTGACATTAGTTTTCGATGTACGTATTTCATTTTTGTACCAATGTGTTCGCAATAGAATGTTCTAGAAGAACATAAGTATAAAACGTCACATAAGGATGTGTTCGACCGGCAACATATATAAAAACTACGTCGATTATACTCGTCGTGTCAATAATACAATTGTTTTACCACGCTGATTCAATGCCATACTGTTTTCTCAAATAAGCTCTTCGGCTATTAGAGAAAACGTAAATTTCATGGCGAACATTTGTAAACTATCCCCAAGTAGATCTGATCGAAATTGGAATTTATACAAATATTTATTCTCGTGTTGCCCGCCAGTGTCACCCTTGAGTAACCAGAAACGGATATACAAAAAACTAGGCTAACTCATCCTAATCCTTGCACAAGCCCTCCAGAATTTCTTTATTGAAGATCAGCAAAAAATTATTGCGCAGCTCATATTATACAGTTTAAGAATGAGATTTCCTTGTTCTAAAGGAATGAAAATGACACTGCCTTAATCTCAGTCGATTAAGGCAGTGTCTGGGATGCTCCCGGTGCCCGTGCCTGGTGCTCGTGCACCAGGCACGGGCGATAGTGTACGTTTAATTGTTCTTTTAGTGTAAATAACGGAATAAAATGTAAGACATAGTCTGCAGATCTTTTTCCAGATGTCTTTTATTTTTTTTCCTAAAGAAAACTAAGATATTGCGAATTTTGCTTAACAAGTACATTAATTATTAACTTTTTGTCGTTATTATTGTTATAATTAAAAGAATTACATCTTGTTTTTTGCTTATGTACAAAACATAGTCTAATAACCACAGTTCGTTGCCCCTAAATCAACACAACATAACCAGTTTACTCATGTCATCGCCCCTAAATCAACAAAAACAACCAGTGTATTATTGTAAATAATTATATCTTATGATTTCTTAGCAATGGTAAGACATTTTTAAGACTCTAACCTTCGTAAGAAGGTATGCTGTATACGAACTGAACGACCGCGCTTCACAACAAAAACATGGCCACATGAGTTGGATTATTCCGGTAATATTGAACTACTGTTCATTGTTATTAGTTTAACAATACTGTTAGGGAATGTCATAAGAGTTAGGGAATGTCATAAGAGTAGTCACAGGGCAACAAAAGATACCCAGCTTCTGGGTACGGGATCTTTGCCCGAAACGCTATGCGTGCTAGTGGCTTTACAATAATAATAATAATTTATTTAGGAAAAATATATACATAGATGCAGAGTTACAGTACAAACATTCTGTTTGATTTATAGATAGAGGTAGTACATACAATACCTAAAGCCACTAGTACGCATAGCGTTTCGGGCAAGATTGTAAAATCATCATTATTCCTATTTTCTCTCTTAACCCCCAGTGTACCTTCTCGTATATTAATAAATAAATAACCAGGGTTTTTTATGCGGCTGTGCTGAAAGCCTGACGTAAAATAAATCATTGTGTCGGAGAACAGGAAGCTACAAATTAGGCTTATATTGAGGTTCCCCCCTCCCCCCTTTCCCCCCAATTACAGGTCTGTCTAATTACCACAAGCTACCACAAGCTACACAAGCTTCACAAAGCTTCCTGGCAATACGTTAGTAATGAATAAATATGATATGTTAGGCTGACCTAACCTAACCTAACCTAATCAAACCTAACCAAATCTAACCTAACCAAATCTAACCTAACCAAATCTAACCTAACCAAATCTAACCTAACTTAACCAAACCAAACCTAACCTAACCTAACCTAACCTAACCTAACCGATGCTTGGATCGTCGACTTGATTTGGTGTCACCATTTCTTTATTTTCGTCTAATTTCTTTATAAAAAGATACTTTTTCAGATTAAAATTATGTTTTTTCGTGTTGTACATTCAGTACCAACATTATAATGAGTAAATATATCTTATTTATTCATTACTAACATATTGCCAGGAAGCTATGTGAAGCTTGTGTAGCTTGTGGTAGCTTGTAATTAGACAGACCGCCAATTACTGGTGGAGTAAATCAGCCTAGCCTACTTCTTCCTAGCATAACCTAGCCAACACTAGCCAAGCCTAGTCTACCCTTGCCTAGCCTAGCAAACAGCCCTTGAACCCCCTACTGTTAAGACTCTGCTCTCTGATTGTACCTATGACACCTATTATTAATTTCCTTCTGTATCTTTAGCTCCAGTATGTTGTTATATTATGCTGTGCAAATTTGGGACCTGGCCCTCTAGTATCTTACATATATGTATTATTTGATACCATTCTTGTCTCCTGTCCAGAGAGTACATTTTGAGAGCTTTGAGACGGTCTCAATTATTTAGATGTTTTATCATTTATATGTTTGCTGTTTATGGTCTCTTTATTTCCTCTAATTCAGAGATTTCTCCTGTTCAGAAAGGGGGAGTCAGTACCGAGCAATACTCAAGATGGGACAGCACCAGTTATTTGAATAGTATTAGCATTACTGTGGGTGGGGTCTTTGAATTTTAACATTCTCATAAACCATTCCATTATTTTTCTGGCCGCCACTATATTTGCTCGGTTATGTTCACAAAGTGTGAGGTCGTCAGACGTCGTAATTCTCAGATCTCTTGCATGTTTTTTCCTTCTTAGAGTAGGTCTGATTGTGTCCTGTGTTCCTTGTTTCATTTAATTTCCTCGTTTCTACCATACTTCAGCACCTGTAACTTATCACTGTTAAAATCATGTTATTTCTGTTTTTTCAATGTCTCCTACAGTGCCAATTTACTTGTGTCTTCTGTATCATCTGTAAAGTTTCATTGTTCAAATTTCAGTTATATTTTGCTTGTATTTTCACATGTATTAATTTTATTTTTATCTCAGTTTAATTACTGAAAAAATGCCAAGAAGTTAATATGTAAACAAAAAGTGCTTATGAGATTTGCATGTCACAACTCTCATTTGCAGTTTTTGGATGGTGGTGCAAGTATGCATCCTACCTTGTTCTTGTAGTTTTATATAATTAATCTAAACTGATTCTATTTTATGCCTGGTTTTAAATAGTTTTGTACCTTTTGGGTAAATTTTACAGCAGCCCAACATCAATTTCAATCGGTGATATTGTTTCTCATGCAGTCGAATATCTGAGAGCTCATTGCAACAATGGATTCCAAAAATCCAAGTAAGTTTCATTATACAGTAATTAGGATTAGGTTTCCTTTATCGCGGTACTAGATTTTAATCATATTGCATACTTTATGATAGCCCAAATTATCATAATTTTCAGGACAGAAAAGTGTATGAAGCAGTCTTTCATGCTACATTTATCCATTTAGCTAAGAGTATAATTAGCAAATGATTCACAAAAATATTAATTACACAATTTGATAATTGTCCCAGACAGACGTAAAGATCATTGCATCTTCGTTTTCTGATGTGTTGTTTTGTCATCCAAAGATTGTACATTATTACCTAAAATTCCAATTTAGAATATTTATTAAGTATTACTTAGTTTGCTTTCATCTAGAGTATGCACCTCCTCTCTTGGATTGCCTACCCTCCATCCTTCACCAGACATTAAATATCTTTGCTTATACTAAGTATTTAAAGTGCAATCAATACCTGCTTGATGGGGTTCTGGGAGTTCTTTTACTCAGCAAGACTGGCAGTAGGCCAGGCTTGACTTGTGAGAGTTGGGTCCACCAGGCTGTTGCTTGGAGTGGCCTGCAGGCGCACATACCCACCACAGCCTGGTTGGTCCGGCACTCCTTTGAGAAAACTATCTAGTTTTCTCTTGAAGAAGTCCACGGTTGTTCCGGCAATATTTCTTATGCTCGCTAGGAGTATGTTGAAAAACCGCAGACCTCTGATGTTTATTCAGTACTCTCTGATTGTGTCTATGGCACCCCTGCTCTTCACTGGTTATATTCTGCATTTTCTTCCATATTGTTTACTTCAGTATGTTGTTATTTTACTGTGTAGATTTGGGACCTGGGCCTCCAGTATTTTCCATGTGTATATTATTTGGTATCTCTCTTGTCTCCTTTCTAGTGAGTACATTTGGAGAGCTTTGAGACGATCCCAATAATTTAGGTGCTTTATCGAGTCTATGCATGCTGTATATGTTCTCTGTATTCCCTCTATTTCAGCAATCTTCACCTGCTCTGAAGGGGAAAGTGAGTACTGAGCAGTACTCAAGACGGGACAACACAAGTGACTTGAAGAGTACAACCATTGTGATGGGATCCCTGGATTTGAAAGTTCTCGTAATCCATCCTCTCATTTTTCTGGCTGCCACAATATTTGCTTGGTTATGCTCCCTAAACTTTAGTTCGTCAGACATTATTATTCCCAAGTCCTTTACATGTTACTTTCCTACTATGGACAAATTTGATTGTGTCTTGTACCCTGTATTATGTTTAAGGTTCTCATTTTTACCATATCTGAGTACCTGGAATTTGTCGCTTTTAAACATCATGTTATTTTCTGCTGCCCAGTCGTAAACTTTATTAATACTGTATCTACTTGTAGTTTTTCAATATCTTCAGCAGAGGTCATTTTTAAGCTGATTTTTGTGTCATCTGCCAAGGATGATCCAACGCTGTGCCTTGTATATGAGTCTATATCTGATATGAGAATAAGGGAAAGCAATGGTGCAAGGACTGTATCTTGAGGTACAGAGCTTTTAACTGTTCTTGGACTCGATTTTATATGGTTGACTGTTACTCTTTGTGTTCTGTTTGACAGAAAACTGAGTATCCAGCGTCCTATTTTACCAGTTATTCCCATTGACCTCATTTTGTGTGCTATCACTCCATGGTCAAATTTGTCGAATGCGTTTGTGAAATCCGTGTACTGTATACCACATCTGCATTCCCTTTTTCTTCTAATGCCTCAGTGATTTTGTCGTAATGGTCAAGTAGCTGTGAGAGGCATGATCTTCCCGTTGTAAATCCATGTTCGCCTGGATTGTGGAGATCATTTGTTTCCATGAAAGTAGTGACCTGACTCCTGATCAATATCTCAAATACTTTTATTATGTGGGACGTTAGTGCAACTGGTCTATAATTCTTTGCCAGTGCTTTGCTCCCTCTCTTGTGTAGAGGGGCTATGTCTGCTGCTTTAAGCGCATCTGGTATTTCCCCCGTGTCCAATCTCTTCCTACTCACTATACTGAGTGCCTGTGCTAATGTCACTTTGCATTTCTTTATAAATATTAAATTCCATGAGTCTGGACCCGGGGCTGAGTGCATGGGCATATTGTAAAATTCTCTTTCAAAATGTTCCATGCTCGTGTTGATATTGGTTATATTTACAGGGGTTTGGATATCACGCATAAAGAAGTTGTCCGGATTTTTTACTTTCATGCTGTGTATCTGAGTGCTAAACATATCCTCATACAGCTTCTTTAGGATTTCACTAATTGTAAAATTAGTGTTATGACAAATTAGAAATTTGTCATCCTCAATGTATGAACCTTCACTAATACAAATAGGTCCAATATTGGCAGTGATATTTTCTTATGATTTAGCATAAATGAGGAAATATTTTGGGTTTTCCTTTATTTCTTGAATTGCTTTTTTGTCTAGTTGCCTCTCTTCAATCTGATATGAATGCTTCAGTCTCTGTTTTATTTCTACAATCTCCCTGTTTAAATTATTCCTTCTTTGTATGAAAAGTTGTCTGCTTAATCATTTCCGTTGTTTTTTGTCTTTTTTTGTAGTGTCGCCTGCGTTTTCTTTCTACGTTGGACCTCTTTCTGGCTTTCCTCAAAGGAACATGTTTCAGACAGACTTCATAGGCTTCAGAAGTCTGTTTTTCTATTCTTTGTGTATGATGTTTATTACTTAGAACACATTCCCATTGAACGTTCGTAAGTTCCCCATTTATTTTTGCCCAGTCTATCCTTTTATTATTATTATTAAAATTGGATTTATTGAATAACCCTTCTCACTTGTTGTTTCTCTTAGGCCTACTACCATTATTAATGTTAGTTTTCACTTCAATGTTGTCCGAGTACGTAGTGTTTGAGACAGTAATGTCGCTGATTAGCTCATCATTGTTTGTAAATATCAGGTGCAGCGTGTTTTCGTTCCTAGTTGGTTCTGTAATCTGCTGACTGTGCGAGAATTTGTCACAGAATGTCAGTAGTTCTCTGACCTGTAGTTTGTTATTTCCAGGTTGATTTCCTGCTATAATGTTATTTTTACTATTCTCCATTTTAAAATGGGCAGATTGAAGTCTGCAAAGAAGATAATATCTGGTACTGGGTTTGTTAAGTTATCAAGGATATTCTCTATTTTGTGGATTTGCTCAGTTAATTTCTCAACTGTTGCATCTTGCAGTTTGTATATTAAAATAATAATTAGATTTATATTTTCAACCCTGATTCCAAGTACCTCTACCACCTCATTAGTTGAGTTCAGGAGCACTGTTCATGCCAGTTCCTCTTTAATATACAGACCTACTCTTCCA
>NW_025557906.1:0-57500 GCF_020424385.1 Procambarus clarkii | reverse complement strand
AACCTATCTTTATAGGTTAGGTTAGGTAGCCGAAAAAGTTAGGTTAGGTTAGGTAGTCGAAAAACAATTCATGAAAACTTGGCTTATTAGGCAAATTGGGCCTTGCATAGTAGGCTGAGAAGTGTGTTCTGGCTACTAGGTTATATATATATATATATATATATATATATATATATATATATATATATATATATATATATATATATATATATATATATATATATATATATATATATATATATATATATATATATATATATATATATATATATATATATATATATATGTCGTACCTAGTAGCCAGAACTCACTTCTCAGCCTACTATGCAAGGCCCGATTTGCCTAATAAGCCAAGTTTTCATGAATTAATGTTTTTACGACAACCTAACCTATGAAATGATAAACCTAACCTAACGTTTTCACCTAACCTAACCTAACCTATGAAGTCAGGTTTTTTTAGGTTAGGTAGGGTTGGTTAGGTTCGGTCATATATCTACGTTAATTTTACTCCAATAAAAAAAAATTGACCTCATACATATTGAAATAGGTTAGCTTTTAGGTAGCCGAAAAAGTTAGGTTAGGTTAGGTTAGGTAGGTTAGAGTCGAAAATATATTAATTCAGTAAAACTTGGCTTATTAGGCAAATCGGGCCTTGCATAGTAGGCTGAGAAGTGCGTTCTGGCTACTAGGTACGACATATATATATATATATATATATATATATATATATATATATATATATATATATATATATATATATATATATATATATATATATATATATATATATATATATATATATATATATATATATATATATATATATATATATATATATATATAATGAAATGGGTAGCTTTATCACTTTGTAAGAAAAAAATTAGAGAAAATATATTAATTCAGGAAAACTTGGCTTATTAGGCAAATCGGGCCTTGCATAGTAGGCTGAGAAGTGCGTTCTGGCTACTAGGTACGACATATATATATATATATATATATATATATATATATATATATGTCGTACCTAGTAGCCAGAACTCACTTCTCAGCCTACTATGCAAGGCCCGATTTGCCTAATAAGCCAAGTTTTCATGAATTAATGTTTTTTCGTCGACCTAACCTACCTAACCTAACCTAACCTAGCTTTTTTTGGCTACCTAACCTAACCTTACCTATATATATAGGTTAGGTTAGGTTAGGTAGGGTTGGTTAGGTTCGGTCATATATCTACGTTAATTTTAACTCCAATAAAAAAAAATTGACCTCATACATAGTGAAAAGGGTAGCTTTATCATTTCATAAGAAAAAAAATATAGTATATATATTAATTCAGGAAAACTAGGCTTATTAGGCAAATCGGGCCTTGCATAGTAGGCTGAGAAGTGCGTTCTGGCTACTAGGTACGACATATATATATATATATATATATATATATATATATATATATATATATATATATATATATATATATATATATATATATATGTCGTACCTAATAGCCAGAACGCACTTCTCAGCCTACTATTCAAGGCCCGATTTGCCTAATAAGCCAAGTTTTCATGAATTAATGTTTTTTCGTCTACCTAACCTACCTAACCTAACCTAACCTAGCTTTTTTTGGCTACCTAACCTAACCTTACCTATAAATACAGGTTAGGTTAGGTTAGGTAGGGTTGGTTAGGTTCGGTCATATATCTACGTTAATTTTAACTCCAATAAAAAAAAATTGACCTCATACATAGAGAAAAGGGTTGCTTTATCATTTCATAAGAAAAAAATTATAGTAAATATATTAATTCAGGAAAACTTGGCTTATTAGGCAAATCGGGCCTTGAATAGTAGGCTGAGAAGTGAGTTCTGGCTACTAGGTACGACATATATATATATATATATATATATATATATATATATATATATATATATATATATATATATGTCGTACCTAGTAGCCAGAACTCACTTTTTGTCCTACTATTCAAGGCCCGATTTGCCTAATAAGCCAAGTTTTACTGAATTAATATATTTTTCCTAATTTTTTTCTTATGAAATGATAAAGCTACCCATTTCATTATGTATGAGGTCAATTTTTTTTTATTGGAGTTAAAATTAGCGTAGATATATGACCGAACCTAACCAACCCTACCTAACCTAACCTAACCTATCTTTATAGGTTAGGTTTGGTTAGGTAGCCAAAAAAGTTAGGTTAGGTTAGGTTAGGTAGGTTAGGTAGTCGAAAAACAATTAATTCATGAAAACTTGGCTTATTAGGCAAATCGGGCCTTGCATAGTAGGCTGAGAAGTGCGTTCTGGCTACTAGGTACGACATATATATATATATATATATATATATATATATATATATATATATATATATGTCGTACCTAGTAGCCAGAACTCACTTCTCAGCCTACTATTCAAGGCCCGATTTGCCTAATAAGCCAAGTTTTCCTGAATTAATATATTTACTATAATTTTTTCTTATGAAATGATAAAGCAACCCTTTTCTCTATGTATGAGGTCAATTTTTTTTTATTGCAGTTAAAATTAACGTAGATATATGACCGAACCTAACCAACCCTACCTAACCTAACCTAACCTATATTTATAGGTAAGGTTAGGTTAGGTAGCCAAAAAAGCTAGGTTAGGTTAGGTTAGGTAGGTTAGGTTGACGAAAAAACATTAATTCATGAAAACTTGGCTTATTAGGCAAATCGGGCCTTGAATAGTAGGCTGAGAAGTGCGTTCTGGCTATTAGGTACGACATATATATATATATATATATATATATATATATATATATATATATATATATATATATATATATATATATATATATATATGTCGTACCTAGTAGCCAGAACGCACTTCTCAGCCTACTATGCATGGCCCGATTTGCCTAATAAGCCAAGTTTTCTTGAAGTAATATATTTTCTCTAATTTTTTTCTTATGAAATGATAAAGCTACCCATTTCATTCTATATGAGGTCAATTTTTTTTTATTGGAGTTAAAATTAACGTAGATATATGACCGAACCTAACCAACCCTACCTAACCTAACCTAACCTATCTTTATAGGTTAGGTTAAGTTAGGTAGCCGAAAAAGTTAGGTTAGGTAAGGTTAGGTAGTCGAAAAACAAATAATTCATGAAAACTTGGCTTATTAGGCAAATCGGGCCTTGTATAGTAGGCTGAGAAGTGCGTTCTCAGCACTTCGCACTTCTCAGCCTACTATGCAAGGCCTGATTTGCCTAATAAGCCAAGTTTTCATGAATTAATTGTTTTTCGACCACCTAACCTACCTAACCTAACCTAACCTAACTTTTTCGGCTACCTAACCTAACCTACCCTATAAATATAGGTTAGGTTAGGTTAAGTAGGGTTGGTTAGGTTCGGTCACATATCTACGTTAATTTTAACTCAAATAAAAAAAAATTGACCTCATACATTATGAAATGGGTAGCTTTATAATTTCATAAGAAAACAATTAGAGAAAATATATTAATTCAGGAAAACTTGGCTTATTAGGCAAATCGGGCCTTGCATAGTAGGCTGAGAAGTGAGTTATGGCTACCAGGTACGACATATATATATATATATATACACACATATATATACCTTAATTTATTGCCTGGCAATTCTGTAATTGCAGAGTCTCCCGGTGCGGCTGCTGTTGAAGTGTTACCTGAAAACTTTGATGGTATGTCACATTTGTTATTATTTAAAAAAAAAAATCCATATATATATATATATATATATATATATATATATATATATATGTCGTACCTAGTAGCCAGAACTCACTTCTCAGCCTACTATTCAAGGCCCGATTTGCCTAATAAGCCAAGTTTTCCTGAATTAATATATTTACTATATTTTTTTTCTTATGAAATGATAAAGCAACCCTTTTCTCTATGTATGAGGTCATTTTTTTTTTATTGGAGTTAAAATTAACGTAGATATATGACCGAACCTAACCAACCCTACCTAACCTAACCTAACCTATATTTATCGGTAAGTTTAGGTTAGGTAGCCAAAAAAAGCTAGGTTAGGTTAGGTTAGGTAGGTTAGGTAGACGAAAAAACATTAATTCATGAAAACTTGGCTTATTAGGCAAATCGGGCCTTGAATAGTAGGCTGAGAAGTGCGTTCTGGCTATTAGGTACGACATATATATATATATATATATATATATATATATATATATATATAATATCATATATGGCTATCCTCTCTGAAATTGCAGGGGAAAGGACTTGGGTCCTTGATGTATGTAGGGTGGATCATAGTAGGCTTAAGTTAAATGCCTTATAAAGACCCTTAGGCCATTATCATAGTCATTCCTGATGCAAATGTCCTGTCAAGGGTGTATAGATAGATGAATAAATATGGTTGTAGATAAATGGATAAAGGGGTAATATTATAAACACATTTGTAAAAATATTATTATAAATTATAAATACTGTACATATATATATAAAATTATTTAAATTTATATATAAAAATATTTTTTGGTCAAAATATTGAATTATAGTTTGAGTGAAATTTAAAATAGCTAAAGAAGATAGTCTAAAAATCAGTGTAAGATTATAATTAAAGTATAATAATTTCAGCCGCTGCCGAACTTGCTGCAGAAATAAAAAAATCCAAGAATCGCAAGTGAAGATTTCTCAATGGCAGCAAAGAAGAATGAAGGCTGAAATTTCTTGGGAAGAAAGTCGGTCAGTTCTATTTGAGTGGGAGGTGTGTAGGCACGCTGTTCCAGTTGAAGGTACATACACAATACTTATAAGCATATTGTCTATTTACATCAGCATATCAGTTTACATTACAACTTATTATATTTGCATTTTTTTTAGTTATATTTTTTGAATAGAGAGTGGATAATTCGTTTTAAATATACCTGAAGCATTTTATCACTAATGAAAAATGTTTATGTATACTTATAGACCATATATGTTTCCTAATTCTGCATGATCTGAAACTGTACAGAAGTCTTTTTTGACAAAGATGCGATATTTTTGAACATATGTTTTCAAATATTTTCATTTGACAGACACCAAATGCTTCAAATGTAGGATTGAAGCCAGCATCAAATGTGAAGATTGTCATCGCCTATTCTGCTACCACTGTGATATGAAATGAAAAAACATTTTTTAAACCCATTCCATGATAGGTTTTCCTGGGCCAGTGGATATTATGAAGCATTGCCACCAACTGTGACTGTTGACCTTAATGGGACATTTACTGACTGGCGTATGTAAACCAAAAAATTCTTTACATATGAAAACTTTTCTTTTTACCAAGCTATTACAATATAAGTACCAAAATATTGAAAGAAAAAAATAAATAAATTTTTTACTCAATAAGCAATTTAATTTTTATGGCATTTGACTTACTGAATATTATTTAAATATGCAATCTACTAAGTTTATTATTATTTTCTTATTCAGAACCTGTTGTGCTAGTTCCTGTGCCAAAAATTTCCTGTAACTGTAAAGACTGTAACCTTAACATAAAGAGTTCTGACATCATGTGTACTTTCATAATGCTCTCAGGTATATTTGATTTAATATTAAGTTTGAACACATAAGTCTATGAGTATTTGCATCACTGAATATAGTAGCATCACTGAAGTTCTAGTGACGATACCCATAGCCAAGCATGTGGACTTCAATCTTTGAGACACAAACATATCAATTCAGTGATGGAGATGAGTTTTACAAAAGATTCAAACTAAGCTGCTTTATTTTAGGAATAAATACTAAAACTAAGCTTTCTAGGCAGGTATGACCTTTATCTGCCCATATTTGAGTGTCAAGAGTGTGGATACAGCCTTCCTGCAGATGCTAAGATGTTGTATGATGGTGGATACTTCTGCTCATCAGCCAGGAAAAGTAACACATTCTTCAGCACCAAACTCCTGAACAACTGGCATTTCCTTCAAAGGAACAGCCCCGGTTTATCAATGAAATCCTTGTTAATAGCGCTCCAAGCGCTTGGCTCTCATAATGGAAGAGTAAGTATTTATTAATTTTATATATGTAATGTAAGTACCTGTATACATTAAACTGTATATATAATAATACATAAAAATATGAACCCACTCCACACATTCTCTTGTGCCACTTACATGTACAAAACCTTGTTCTTAAATGCACATCCTGATCTGAAACTCTTCCTTGATAGATGTAAAGGATCCCATAATCACCACACCAGAAATCAATATCTCTCTGATATCCCCCGAGTCAAACTAAATCTGAGCAAACTCTCTATGCAAATAAAGTAATTGGTTATTGCTCCTAATTGGTAAACTCTTTATTGAATTAAAAGCTGTCCAGCTGTTCAAAACATTATTCAAAAGTAAAACTAAAAAGCATTAATTTCATCCTTATAGTTTCCTACGTAGTTCTTCAAACTTGCACTGTTACTTGTGCTACCCACTCCCCCAATATATATGGCTGACTCATGCAACTTGCATTGCTTAGCCACATCTGGGCCTAATGCTGGGAACTAGGTTCCCAGTACTACGCTGGGAACAAGGTTCCTAGCATTAGGCTGGGAACCAGGTTCCCAGTACTAGGCTGGGAACGTAGTTGTTCAATCTTGCACTATAACTTGTGCTACCCACTCCCCCAATATATGGGGCTAATCCATGCAAATTCTATATTCAGTATATATTTCAGGATGGTTGCATCAACTTTGAAGCTGCTAAAAGAACATTCCAGGAGTGGAGATTTATGCAGTATGAACTTGCAAATGTCCAAAGCTACAATAAGAACGTGTGCCCTGCTTGTCATACTAACCCATTTGCCATACATATTGATGGCAACAAAAAGTTATTCCCATATGAAAAAGTTGGAAGGTACAGTTCTTAAATAATTTTCCTTTTGTAAGATAAATTTTTATTTTTCAACAATTAATACATTTCTATTAGGGCAACTTATATATCACAATACATTATTCGTTATGTAAATATATCAATATCTGAAAAATTCTTACATGCAATACATAATAGCGTTATTCATGTATTACAACATTAAGTAATATATATTTACACAATCATCAAAATTGAAAACAAATCAATGTAAATTATGTAAATACTGTCATTTTGTTTCTTTCAGAGGATTGAGGGAATCATATTATTCAGAGAGTGTCTTTGCTGCTGACATTGATGTGACTAATCACCTGAACCATATAGAGAGCTTAAAAACAAAGGTAAATATTTTGTGTACAGACTTTGTAAACTGTACATAGATTTAATATTTTTATTTATATATACAAGACTTTTTACATTCTTGTACATCCACTAGCACGCATAGTGTTTCAAGCAAGTCGTTAATCGTATGTTCCCCAGAATATGACCCCATCCAATCCATTAACAACCAGGTACCCATTTTACTGTTGGGTAAACAGGGGGGGGGGGCCATAGTTAAGGGTTGATGCCCAGTAAATCTTCCAAGGCCAGGATACAAACCCAGGACAAAGCGCTCGTGAAACGCCAGGCGAGTGTCTTAACCCACTACACCATTGGGAAAAGACAGTCATGATGTCTTACAGTTTACAGAGTTAATATATATATTATAACAAGTAGTTAGGTTTTTTTAACCCACAGGCAAGTCAACCAGTAAAACATAGAGTACTCAACGTTTGTCAAGAGCTACATGCACCATATAAATGGTGATTTTTGGGGTCTGAAGTCATATTGATTAAGATGCTATATTTCTGTTGGTCTATATCACTTTTATATAACCCATCAGGTTAGGTTCTTATCATTATTTATTATATATTTTATATATACTGTATTTATATAATATATATATATATATATATATATATATATATATATATATATATATATATATATATATATATATATGATATAAATATATAATATATATGATATATATATATAATATATATCATTTATATTTGATTTGCAGAACAGCCAAAATTGTGGTGTCTCGTTGTGGAAAGCAGCGCGAAACGAACCGTATACACACAAATCCCTGGACCAGACTGGCATAAGCCTTGCATCATGCCGGCATGGTGTAATTCTCAAAATGTGCAATATGACTCGTGGTGAGGTTTTTGGCTATGCACACTATCTCCATATAAATTACTTCAAAAGTGCCAAGTACATCTGCCAGGACATCATATGCCAGTACAGTACTGGCCATGGGCCCTGAAAATTCAAGAAAAAAATAAAAAATTCACCCTACTGGAGACAAAGCCGTTCCTAGGTGTTTTGCATGCAAAAGCACATGCATGGTATTGCCAGGTAAATAATTGTCATTTGTCAAAATAACGGGTATAAATGTAAAGTTATTTTAGGGTTAAAAAGCTATTAATCAGAATAAAGTATTTAGTTATAATTAAATTTTTGAACAATCGACTAATATTCTTTCCTTGTAATTATTTTACAGTGTGTTACATCTTAATTATAGGTCTTGTATGGAGGACGCTGGCAGCACGGAAGTGGTTTGACCACAGGTAAAGAAACCGAGCAAATTTTCAGCTATATGTCGCGGTACAACAGTACCACCAAAAACATGTTGAAAGCCGGTTAGTTTATAGTGCATTGTTACAATGAGGAAGGTATAATCTATTAAAACTTGTTAGTGATATTTATTATGTGTAATGAAGATGACTTCAGTAACTAGCAACACCTGGTGTCACCCTACAACTTTGTGTATATGAATTGGATTTGATTAATATAGCAAGTAAATTATAGATAGTATTATAGATAGTTCAAAAATAAAAATAAAAATAACATTTACTGCCATTAAACAGCCTTCATCAGCAGTTAGGCTCGTAAGGATTGTTTTTTTTTGTAATATCAAATATTAAATAAAAATTGCAACATTTATTATACTAACAGGGCAGTTTTTCCTCCTGTTGATAGGCAAAAGAAGCTGCAGAGTTAATAAGAAAGGAGTTAGCTGACTTATCGCTTGATGAAAAACAACTTCTCATCTGGATTGCAGAGTTAACCAACTTAGCCCAGAGTTTAAATAAAAGGTTTGCTTGTAAAATATATAGTAAGAAACACTGTTTTGAAATACTCCTATATATTTTAACAAGGTTATTGTACTGTAAAATCAATGCAGTACCATAAATCATAAAATTGCCAAAACATTTTTTTATTATTTTAATTGTTTAGTTCTTGTACAGTAATTGTCAGCCATCATAAAATGCCATTGTGACCATTGCCTAAAAATTTAAGTTAATTTTTTTTTAATTAATCAGGGACTTTACATGTTTGAATTTAGTAAACATTATAGTAAACAGTATCCTCTATTCTCAACAGATCAGTTTCTCAAAATGATGTTCAAAAGGGGATAGAGTTAGTATGTGACTCAATTAGAACCAAGAAATCCCACATATCCAGTGTAGCAGGTATGTTAAAGCTTATGTATAAGTTAGGGACTGATAAAACAAACAGAAATCTTTTAGTGTTTGTAAAATACTTCAAGAAAACAATGACTTTTTTTTATCTAAACACATCTAATGTCATTTATTTCTCAGGTAGATTTGTATGGATACCATCTCACTTAGGTGTTGTCCTATGTAATTATAGGTAATTGTCAAAATTAAGTTGAGATATCAATATCTATGGCAGGTGCCTGCAGGTAATGAATCTGCCAATGGAAATCATTCCAGTTGTAAACTATGTGAACAAAAGCTAGGACATACTGTCTATCACTATATATGTGATTGTCCTGTTATCAATGACTTCAGAACAAATGGTATGATGTACTTTGAGTTTTGTTATTACTTCATACACTCAGGAATATTGGAAGATATTCTTGTGCTGTACCCCGATTTTGTTAGTGGAGGCTAATAGATCAGCCTTACATTTCATATTCTCTCCAGATTCCATGTATGACTGGCTGTCCTGTGAGGTTTTTGATCTACACTGTGGTCTTTCATACATAATAGGATAGCAGCACATTGCTGTGTATACCTAAGCTTGTTAAAAAAAAAGTGGTTGGCAAATATTTATGTAGTGTGTTCTGCTACTTTTGTGTAGGTATTCACTACTAAGTATATACAAAACAAAAATTTATCAACTATAATCTTATTTACTAGTAACAAAGTGTTTCTTTCAGTTTCAAGCAAAATGAGATCACGATACCGTGCAAAGATTGAAGCAGACAAGAAAAAGTTGAGGGAACTGATAGCGGTCTACAATGAAGACAATATTAACTTAATTACTCCACTGAAATAAATGTTATTGCATTATAGCTACTTGGTAATTATTTTAACAGGTAGCTTAATCATTGTTGTTTGTGTCTAAGCTAAGTAAAATTAGTAAAAGCATTTTGTAGACACAAATTGTAATATATTTTCATTATCACTTTTACTGGTTAAAGTTTAAATGAAACACTTGTTAGGAAAACAAACATTTAATTTAAAAAATACCTGAAATAATGATGTGTGTTTGTTTTACAGGAACCGGGTAAATACGCAATAAAGAAATCATCATTCCAGCATGTAACCAGTGGACTTACGGCCCTCTTGCTAAATATAAAAAAATTATATCAAATTAAACTAATTGAGGCAACTAACCTGTTTTCTGAAGACAGGGAAGTAGAGTACAACAAATTTCAAACAGTCAGTCAAGATTCCGAGGATTCCGAGACCGACAGTGACAACAGTGTAGTCAGTATTGAGTCACAGACTGACAACGAAGAAATGGAAGAAACACTCTTCCCTTTGATTTGAGTAGCTTTAAGTAGCAAAGCAAAGAGAAAATAACAAGTATTCTCTACCCCTGGGTTGGGCAAATGTTCTTTGCCCAAATCATCGTCATGTTAATTTTGCATCCCTATGTTGCTCAAGAAAGATTTGTTTTCAAATTAGTTTTTATTTTTATTAATTACCCTCAAAGTTTTGTTTAGTTTAGAAATGCTTATTAAATAAATTGTAGTTGTAGTTATGTGCAATTTCTTTGCTTTCCTTCAAAAAACACACACACACAAAAAAAAAATGGTAAACATGAAAAATGAGTGCCCAAATGAGATATAGAAAACTTTTTTAGTATCAGTACCCCCTCCCCGCTCAGCTCGTTGTCGCCGTGTGGGGGCTTCGTGGGCGGCTGCCGGAGTGTGATGCTCCTTGGGACAGTCCTCTGTCCTTTTCTAGCCTTGTGCTCCTGCTGCCGTCCTCTCCAATTCTGCTGGGCATCTTTTCCTTTTCCTCCTGTTTCGTTTTTCTCCCCCCCTCTTCTCCTATCTGCTTGCCGTTTCCTGCCGACCTTTTGCTCGTTCTGGTTCTTCCCTTGGACTTCTTCTATTTTGACGCCCGGGTGCTTGAGGAGGCATACTCTTACACCCGTAGAACTGTAGTACCCGACGTCGAGAGCGAGGGAACCTTTTATTGTCAATCCCCCTTTCGTCACTGAACCCGATCTCGACGGACTGTCGGTTTCTTAAGGTGGCGTTTGTGGGGCGTATACTCACGACGCACCCCTAGGAGGCCCCGACAAGATCGGCGATAGCTTCTTGTTGGGTGTCCTGCCTCTAATTGTGGCTCCATGGTGGGTGTGGGGGCACATTCGTGAATGAATTCTTCTTTTCGTCAAGATGATAACCCCTGTTTCGGCTGCTTCTGGCTTACCTTCTCAGGCTCGTGGGGTGGGCGACCAAGCCCCCGAGTCGATCCATATTGGAAGACCGGGCTCTGTAGCCTCCGCTGCATTGGGCCCCGACCTTGCTCCTCCTTTGGCCTCTCTGACTCCTTCCCCTGGCTCCCCTCCCTCCTCTGTGGTTGGGTCGAGCCCCAAGCCCCCAGTGGTGACTACCTCGTCCCCTGGCGCGGCTCCTTCTCTAGTTGTAACTACTGCGCCTTTTAACCCCTCTCTCTAGGGGTTCTCACCGCCGTCCTCGTCACGGCCGCCCTCGCTCGATTCCTTCCAGTTCTGCTACCTATCAAGCCTTGTTTGGTCCCGCTTCGTGGGCCAAATATTTTGATCTCCTCCCTCTTGATTCTGCGCCTCCTGACGATTTCTCCCTCCATCGACATCTCGTTGATTCCGTGGATGCCTCCATTACTTTCAACCCCACTCGTCTCGGTACACGTGTCGTTGCTGCTCCTTCTCAGGATGCTGCTTCCCGCTTGGCTGCCTTATCCTGCCTTTGCGAGACCCCCGTTCGGGTCTCGAAGAACGCTCAGTTGAATGCCAGTGTTGGCACTATTTTGCTCCCGCCCCATGTTGCGACCGGTGTTCGGGACCTGGGCGACTGCCACGACGATATTCGACATATCCTCGCTGCCCAGGGCCATTCTATTCTCCAGGTGGACACGTTTACTCGTCCCCCTCGTGGTAGTCGCCGTCAACCCCTCCGGGTTGTGAAGATTACCTTTGATGGTAGGACCCTTCCACCCTCTGTCATTCTTGCTGGTGCCAGGTGCTCTGTCCAGGAGTACATTCCTTCTCCTCGGCTCTGCAACAAGTGCTGGAGGTTTGGGCATGGTGCCCTCCGCTGCTCCGGGACTGTCTCTCTCTGTCCTTTGTGTGGTGGCGAAGGTCACTCTAAGTCGGAGTGCACTTCTCCCCAGGCTCGTTGCCTCAACTGCGGTGAGGCCCATCCTACCTTCTCCCGTGCGTGTGTCCATTACAAGCTTGAGGCAGCCGTCCTCAACCTGAAGCACCGGGAGCGTTTATCTTTTCCTGAGGCCCGGCGCCAGGTTCGCCGGCTCCCGCCTTATGCTAATATCTCTTATGCTCGCGTGTTGCGCTCTTCCTCTCCTCGTCCTTCCCGCCTTCCTCAGACTCACAACCGTTTCCGGGCCTTGGACCCTGATGCGCCCACTGCCCCCTCCTCTGTTCCTTTGGGTTCTCTCCCGAAGGATCCTCCTCCTGGTCCTCTGTCTGGGGTTCCCTTTCCTTCTACCCGGTCTGTCGTGTCTTCTGTGTCTTCTTCCTCGTCCCCCTCCGATCCTCCTTCCCATCCTCTTCCTCCATCTATCGGCTCTCCCCACCGCCTGTCGGTGCGGGCGGATGTCCATCGCTCTCCTAACGGCCGTCGTGTGTACTCTCGTTCGGCTTCTGTTGAGACACTGGAATCCGTTGCCCGGTACGTAGGTGCTGGGACACCGGTCTATTTAAGTCAGAAGCGTAAGCCTGGCTCCTCTCCTTCCTCTTCCCCGGCGGGTAAGAAGGCTTCGCTTTCTTCCTCAGCTCCTCCTTCTGGCTCTGTTGCTCCTTCCCCTCCCGTTTCAGTGCTTGCGCCCCCTGTTCCTGCTATGGAGGTTTCTTTGGCCCCTGCTTCCCTTTCGGTTGCTGCTCTTGCTGGGGTGCGCTCCCCTCTTTCTACTCCCCCTCTTCCTGCTGCTATCCTTGACTGCTCCTCTCCGTTGTCTCCTCCTCTTCCTCCTCCTCCTCCTCCTCCAGGCCCTGCCCGCCCACCTCTGATCTGTTCTCCCGTTTCCTTCCCTCCGTCTTTGCTCAGTTTACCCATGCCCCCTAACCCTGACTTTGCTGACCCTGATCCCGACCCTGATATTCTTTAACGTGCTCTGTTGCTCTTTCGCCTTTGTTTCTTCCTTGTTCTCTGTTTTTGTCCTTTTTCTTCTCGTCGTTGTCCATTCTTCAATGGAACGTTCGAGGTTATTACGCCAATTTCCTCGAACTCCAACTTCTGATTTCGCGGTTTTCGCCCCTTTGTGTCTGTCTCCAGGAGCCAATGCTTGGTGCTCGTCCTGGTCGTTTTCGTGGCTATTCCTTTCTCTCCCCCCCCCCCAGCCATTGCTGGGGCTTCTAATTCTTCTGCTCTCTTGATTCGGGCTGATGTTCCCTTTGTTCCTTTACTTTTTCCTTCGCCTCTCCATTGTTCTGCTGTTCGTATCTTTGTGGGGAAATGGTACACAGTTTGTTCCATTTATCTCCCCCCGAGTGTCCCGCTCTCTCTTCCTGATTTGAAACACCTCCTAGACTCCTTGCCGAAGCCTGTGCTCCTGCTGGGTGACTTCAATTGTCGTCATTCTCTTTGGGGTGACGTTCTGACGAATACCCGGGGTCGCCTCCTTGAGCCGTTTCTCCTCTCTTCTTCCCTGTCTCTTCTGAATTCTGGTGAGCCCACTCATTTGGACTCTCGGACTCGCACCCTTTCTTGTCTTGATCTTTCTCTCTGCTCTTCTTATCTTTACTTAGATTTCACGTGGCAGGTTCTTGATGACCTCCATGGGAGTGATCATTTCCCCATCCTTGTTTCCTTTTTCTCTTTTCGCCCTTCCCTCTCTTTCCCTAGGTGGCAGTTTGCTAAGGCAGACTGGACCCTATTTACCCTCAGTGCTGCTCTTTCTGACCTCTCCCTTCTGCCTCTCTCTCACGCTCTCCTCCTTTTTCATGACACTGTCTTCAACGCTGCCCTCCGCTCTATTCCTCGCTCTTCCTCTCGGGGTCCACGGAAGTGCGTTCCCTGGTGGAATGCGGACTGTGCTCGGGCTGTCCGCTGTAAGCGTGCAGCTTGGAAGAGGCACCGCCGTAGGCAGACGACTGATTCTTTTCTTTTCTTTCGGAAGGCGAGTGCGGTGGCCCGTAGGGCCATCCGTACGGCTAAACGTGAATGTTGGGCATCTTATGTCTCAACAATTACGTCCGAGACCCCTCTGTCCCAGATCTGGAAGCGTATCCGCAAGATAGCGGGTAAATTCGTTCCCGATGTTTCACCGGTCCTTCACCTCCATGATACTCTTGTGGCGGACCCGCTGCAGGTCGCTTCCGAACTGGGTTCCCACTTTTCTTCTGTTAGCTCTGGTCTTCATCTTCCCCAATCTTTCCTTCTTCGTAAACCTGTCCTTGAGTCTCGTCCTTTAGATTTCTGCACTCATCTTCAGCTTCCCTATAATGATCCCTTCTCTCTCTCTGAACTTCGTTCTGCCCTGGCCATCTGCGGTTCTACGGCGGCGGGCTCCGATGGTATTCATTATGAGATGCTTCGCCATCTCCCTCCGAGTACGTCTCAGTATTTACTGAGTCTGTATAATCGGATCTGGGAGTCGTCGTCAGTCCCTGAGGACTGGCTCGATGCCGTTGTCCTCCCTGTTCGCAAACCGGGGTCTCTGGTTACTTCCCCTAAGGACTTTCGTCCTATTGCTCTCACAAGTTGTGTCTGCAAACTCTTTGAACGTATGGTTAACGTTCGTCTGATGTGGTTCCTGGAACACCATCACCTCCTCTCCCCTTCTCAATTTGGTTTCCGCAAGTGCCGCAGCACGACAGATGTCCTGGTGAACTTGGAGGTCTATATTCGTACTGCTTTTGCTGCGAAGACCTCCGTTGTTGCCGTCCTTTTTTACATAGAAAAGGCTTACGACACCACTTGGCGTTATCATATCCTATCTCAACTTCATTCTTTTGGCCTTCGTGGTCATCTCCCTCTCTTTCTCCGCAGCTTCCTCTCTCGTCGTTCCTTTCGGGTGCGCCTTGGTACCGCTCTCCCTCCCTCTTTTCAGCAATACGAAGGTGTGCCCCAGGGTAGTGTTCTGAGCACTACTCTTTTTCTGGTTGCCCTCAATGGTCTTCTTTCCTCTCTTCCTTCTGGTGTCTTCTCCGCTCTCTATGTCGATGATCTTACCCTTTGTTGTCAGGGTGATGATTCGCCTCTCCTTCAACGCCGGCTTCAACTTGCAATTGATGCCGTGTCGTCTTGGGCCACAGGTCATGGCTTCAAGTTCTCTACTTCTAAGACTTTTGCCATGACTTTTACGCGGAAACGGGTTGTTCTTCGTCCCTCTTTGTCACTTTATGGTCATCCCCTTGAATACAAAGATTCTGCGAAGCTTTTGGGGTTATTCCTTGACACTCGTTTGTCTTGGTCTCCCCATATCTCTTACCTCCGTGTTGAGTGCTCTAAGGCCCTTACCCTCCTTCGGGTCTTGTCCCATACTTCTTGGGGGGCAGATAGGCGCACTCTCCTCGCTTTACATTCCTCTCTCGTCCTGTCTAAGCTCGATTATGGTTGCCCTGCCTACTCGTCTGCTTCTCCTTCTACTCTTCGCCGTCTTGATGCTTTGCACCATACTGGGTTGCGCCTCAGTTCTGGTGCCTTTCATTCGACTCCCATCCTTAGCTTGTATGTTGACACTGGCTTCCTGTCTCTCCAGGACCGCCGTGATCGCTACTGTCTTCGCTATCTTGCGCGGTCCTTGCAACATCCTTCCTCTCGCCTCTGTCGTGCTTTAACTTTTACCCCTCCTGCGGTTCCTGTTCCTCTTCACCACCTCCCTCTTTCTGTCCGGTTATCTCGCCTACAGGATTCTCTCTCCGTTCGTATTTCTGATGTTTCTCCTCGTGTTGTTCCTTCTTTGCCCCCGTGGAGGGTCCCTCTTCCGCGGTTTTGTACTTCCTTGACCCGTATCACTAAAGCTTTTACCCCTCCTACAGTTCTAAAACGCCTTTTCCTCGAGCACTTTTCTTCTCACTCCCGCTCCGTTTCTGTCTTCACCGATGGGTCTAAGTCAGCGGACGGTGTTGGCTACTCTGTTGTTTTTCCTGATCGCACTTATATGTGTCACTTGCCTCCGGAGACTAGCATCTTTACAGCGGAACTTTATGCTATTCTCTATGCTCTTCGTCTCCTGCTTTCTCGTTGTCAGTCTTCCTTTGTGGTTGTTGTTGACTCTCGTAGTGCCCTCATGGCTCTCGGGTCCTTTAATCCGGTTCATCCAGTAGTTGTCGAGATCCAGCATTGGCTGTTTCTCGTTCACAGTAAATTTAAGTCGGTTGAGTTTTGTTGGGTTCCCAGCCATATTGGTGTGTCTTTAAATGAGCGTGCGGATGCTGCCGCTAAGGAAGCTGTCCGCTCTTGTCCCATCTCTCGTAAAGGCATTCCGTATTCCGACTTTTACCCGGTTATCCATTCCTCAGTCCTTACCCGTTGGCAGGCTTCTTGGTTGTATGTTACTGGTAACAAGCTACGTACTCTAAAATGTTGTGTTTCCTCGTGGCCGTCCTCCTTCCACCGTAACCGGCGGTGGGAAAGCTCTGGCGAGGTTGCGTATTGGCCATACTCGCTTAACCCATGGTCACTTGATGGAGCGCCGCCCTGCTCCTTATTGTCCTAGTTGCATTGTCCCTCTTACGGTCGTGCATGTCCTTCTTGAATGTCCTGACTTCCAGGACGAGCGTATGTCTTGCTTTCCGACCGCCCCTCACGGTCACCTGTCCCTCGATAGAATTCTTGGTGACTCGGATACTTTTGATATCGTTCGCCTTATGCGTTTTTGTTCTCGTATTGGCATCCTTGGTGATATTTAGCGCCCTCTGATTATTTTGCGTATTTGATGGTGCTACATAGCCTTCCCGGTTTGGTGCCTTCTTTTGATAATTACTTACTTACTTACTTTAGTATCAGTAGTTGACAAATGAAATGTATCAGGAAGTGATGTTGTGGAGGCAGACTCCGTACAAAGTTTCAAGTGTAGATATGACGGCCCAGTAGGTTCAGGAAACTACTTCATTTGAGATGATTCTTCCTAGCATTACGTAATGAAGAAATATGATATATTTACTCACTATAATGTTGGTACTGAATGTATAACATGGAAATACACATTTTTACTCTGAAATAATCATATTTTATAACGAAATTATACAAAACTTAACTCGCAGTTCAACACAGGGAGTCTACATTCTAAGCCTGGTAGCACTCGAAATTATTGACAACACTGAAGTAGACAGCTTAATTATTTCTGACTCCCTTTCTTCACTACGAGCAATAAACAGTTTGCAATCATGTAATAACGTGCTTGTCTTGGAAGCTAGACATAGATATATAAGAATACTTAGCAAGAGGGTAAATATAAAAATTTTGTGGATTCCTTCTCACATTGGCATGCAGGAACATGACAATAAATAAGCCTCTGTATCTCTTTCCACTTCGGCTCACAAGATGGGTATAGGGTGCATAATAAATGCGCTAAAGAGAGAATGTTGTGGCTTTGGGTAATTAGATGATTCCAATTTTGCTATAAAATTATAGTTTAGAGTAAAAATAAGTTTTTTTTTCATGATGTTCTACATTCAGCACCAACAATATAGTGAGTAAATATATCGTAGTGTTTCATTACTTGCGTATACTGTACTAAGAAGCTTTGGGTAATTAGACGGACTGCCACACACCTACCTACCTACCTGATTTACATGAGGTTTTGTCATATATACCAATAACATAGATGAAAATATTACAAACCACATCATCAAATTATAATGTAAATTATAATTAAATGCAAGATCTTGTATATGGGCCATAACAATCTACGTCACAAGTACTAAATTAACAGTACTACTTTACATAAAGAATATTAAATGTTTATTCAGGTAAAAGTTCTAATAGCAGATTTGTATGGCATAATTAGGGGACATGCATGATTTTGGGTAGTAGAACCCCAAGCACATGTACAATAATTAAGATAATGGCTAATGGCAAATTGTGAGTGTCTGAACTCGGGGAGCGAGAGCGTGGCGGCTCGATGCGGTCGTAGTCTGCTGTCTGCTCTGTGTCGAAGCTGTAGCGTCTTGGGTCGATTAGAACTGTACACGCCGAGTGCTACATTGTTGAATGGGAAATTGTACTGTCCTCCATTCCTCATATCGCTTGCTTATATGGTGATTACACCTCAGCTCCCTCCAACAAGCTGAGAAGAGTATTACCTGTAATTGGGGAAAGGATTGTAGCTTCTGTAATTAGTGCTAATTAGTTATGATATTAAGATAATGACATAATGGAGCGAGTATAAGGATTACTCGCTACAGCATTTTAATACCAAGCAGAGTTATGCCATGTGCGGGTAGGCGATTCCACGGGTTTACAACCCTATGGGTGAAAGCATCTTTGGTTTTCTGTCCTACATTGTAGTTTCTTGAGCTTGAACCCGTTGCTCCTCGTTCGTGTTACGTCTGACCTTTTGAAAAAAACTGTCTGGATTGACATCCAACAAATTTAGTATTTTATGGGTTTCTATGAGATCTGCCCTGTCAATCATTATTATCGATTGATAATAAAATCAATCAATCAAAATAATAAGAATAATCAAATGACAAAATGAAAAGTTACGTTAAGACAAGTGAGTAATAACAAGTGAACAATATACAATCAAATAAGAGGTGCAGGAATATTGGCTTTAAGCTATCACCTCTCTTAGTACATGTAAGCCACAGCTTAGTCTACCAAGGAGACGTGTTAACCTGATGAAAGCACTGGATATTCTGAGAGCGGTAGGTCGTGTGGCCCCAGACATCAGGTAGTGTGGGGGGGTGTAGGGCAGGTGCAGCTGGACACGCAGCCAATCAGCGAGGAGCAGGCGACAGACAGGTAGTTTGGCGGTTCGAGGTGGAGCAGGTGTTCCTGGCTGCATACGTTTTGCGCTCTGGCAAACCTTGCTGGTGTAGTTGTTGGATATTTCTTCCATAGTAGTTTTATATAGATGTATATATCGACGTATTTTTGGAGGGAAGAGCAGGCTCAATCTCTTGAAGGAGATTATCGTCACAACTCTCCCCCGAAGCCTGCGGTTCTGGAAGAAGTACGTCGTTCTGTGGTGGAGTAATAGATGGAGTCGCTTCTACTTCATAAACTCTGGAGAGGGCATCGGCTATGATGTTGTCAGAACCCTTGATATAGCGGATCTCCAGGTTGAAATCTTGTAAATACAAAGCCCATCGTAGAAGACGCAGGTTAGTGAATTGGGCTTGATGTAGGAAGCGGAGAGGGTTGTGGTCTGAGAAGATGGTGGTAGACCTGGCGCCTTGTTGGTACGGAGCGAAGTGTTGGAGGTTCAGGACGATGGATAGTAGCTCCTTTTCAATAGTGCTGTAGTTCCTCTGGTGTGGTTTCAATTTGTAGCTGTAGTAGCTGACAGGTAGAACCTCCTCGCCTCGTTGTTGCATCAGGACACCACCAACGCCGGTACCACTGGCGTCGACATGAAGGACGAAAGGCTTGGTGATATCTGGTGAGGCGAGAATGGGATTAGAACAGAGGAGGAATTTGAGTTGTTCGAAAGCAACGGTTTGCTGCATGGTCCAATTATACCGTTGCTTGGGACTGGTTAACAGAATTAGAGGTGTGGCGACTGTACTGAAATTCCTCACAAACCTACGGTAGTAGGAGGCAAGACCAAGGAAGCGCAGGAGCTGCTTCCTGGTGGTAGGCTGTGGATACTGTTGGATGGCTTGAGTGTGTGAGTCTAACGGAGCTAGGCTGCCACTCCCAATAACATGACCCAGATAACGCACTTTACCTTTCGCGAAGGTGGACTTGCCCAGGTTGATGGTGAGGCCGGCTGTCAGGAGCTTGGAGAACAGACGTCGCAGCTGGAGCAGATGTTCACTCCAGGTGTTGGATGCTACGACGATATCGTCCAGGTAGGCGTATGTGTTATCCAAGCCCTGGATGACACGGTTGACAGCTCTCTGAAAGGTGGCCGGGGCATTACATAGTCCGAAAGGAAGGCGTTCATATTTGAAAAGTCCAAAAGGAGTGATGAAGGCAGATATCTCTTTAGCGCGCTCCGTTAGACACACTTGATAGTACCCCTTAAGCAAGTCCACTTGGGACAAGTATTGGGCACTACCAATGGCGTCAAGGATGTCATCTATCCTAGGCAAGGGGTAAGCATCCTTGACAGTTACTTTATTGAGTTTTCGATAGTCAGTACATAACCGCACCTTACCTTGGGGTTTGGGCACCAAGATACAGGTTGAGGCCCAGGGGGACTCACAAGGTGTAGCCAGTCCATGATCCAAGAGGTACTGCACCTCAGCACGCATGACTTCCTTCTTGCTCGGGCTGATTCGGTAGAAGGGTTGACGAATCGGCCGGGTGTCGGGGAGCAGTTGGATGTCGTGCTGGGTAACATTACACTCTTGGGGTTCATCTCGGAACAACTCCTGATGTTCTCTGAAGATCTTGACAAGAGGTGCACTAGGATTATCCTGAAAGTATTTGGGAAGATCATTAAGGATTTCGGAATTAGAAAGCGCTGACTCCTTGTCAGTGCTTTCGGGAGGAGAAGCTTGGAAGGTCTCACTGTGGATGTAGGGTTCTGTGAAGGTAGAATAATTGATTAGGACAGTGGGAGGAGTACCATTATATTGCTTCAGGAGGTTGACGTGGCACAGCTGGGTCTTCCGCCGCCTATCTGGAGTCTCTATAACGTAGTTGTTGTTATTTCTGCACTCCTTGACGCGGTAGGGTCCTGAAAACCTGTTTTGTAAAGGTGAACCTGGGATAGGGAAGTATGCTAGGACGAAGTCTCCTGGCTTAAATTTTCTTACTTTGCTGGTCTGGTCGTAATGAGTCTTCATCCTCTCCTGGGTTTTCAATAGATTATCATGGGCAAAACGGAGGACTCTCTCTAGTATGTGTTGAAGGTTTTGAAGAAACTGGGGCACATTCTGATGCTCACTGAAGGTGGCATCTCGGAGAGAGTCTTTGAAAGCCTTAAGGGGAGTACGGCACTTACGGCCGTAGAGCATCTCATAAGGAGATACTCCTAGGGACTCATTGGGAAGACTTCTGTAAATACACATTATAAGGTCGATTTGCTTATCCCAATCCTTAGAGGTTTCACTACAAAACTTTTTCAAGAGTACTTTGATAGTCTGATGACTACGTTCAAGAGAACCCTGTGAAGCAGGATGATAGGGGCTGGACAATACCTGTTTGATGTTGAACTCCTCCAGTGTCCTTTTGAAGAGATCACTGGTGAAGTTGGTACCACAGTCGCTCTGAATCTCCCTGGGAAATCCGTATTGAGTGAAGATCTTCAATAGATGTTTTACAACCGTAGCAGCCGTGATGTTCTTCACTGGAACTGCTAGGGGAAATCTGGTGGTAGGACACAGGATGGTTAAGATATAGGCGTTACCTGAACTGGTCCGAGGTAAAGGACCAACACAGTCTATTATAAGTCTGTGGAAAGGTTCCGCAGGCACCTGTATGGGAATCAGTGGCGCTCTGGGAATAGAGATGTTCGGTTTGCCTGCCATCTGACATGTATGACACTGTTTTACGTACTGTTTGACGCTATTTACCATACCTGGCCAGTAGTAGTCTTGACGAATTCCATGGTAAGTCTTGTTGAATCCGTAGTGGGAGAGTGCTCCGTGGGCCAGGTGTAGAATAGTGGGCCGCAGGCTGGTAGGAATCACAAGTTGTTCGATGTTGGCCCAATCGTCCTCCTCCTTCAGTTTACTGGGTCTATATCTGCGGTAGAGCAAGTCGTTCTCTAGGAAGAACGCAGGAATACTGTCGGGTTGAGTCACAGCCTGGAAAAACAATGGTGTTAAAGTAAGATCTTCCCTCTGCAACTTACGGAACTCCAACTTGGTCAGATGCGGGGGTAGTTTCTGAGGGTCTTGAGGGACAGCGGTAGCAGTAGAGTCACCTGGCTGTGGACGTGCGGCTTGTGCACGGGTGCTCACGAGAACCGGAGGAGAAACTTCATCACTCTCTTGAACCTCTGCTGGAACATACGCTAGAATAGGGTTAATTGGCACAGAGTTACACACCTGGGGTTTGTCCATGACGATCAGGTTGGTTGGTTGCAGGTCTTCTGCCAAGTCGTTGCCTAGGAGAAGTTGCACTCCAGGCAAGGGAAAAGGCTTTTCTCTGACGGCGACTTGGACTTCTCCGTTCACGTAGGGACAATCCATGGGGACTCTGGCGAGAGGGTATGGAGTGGTAGCAGTGAGGTCAGTGATGAAGACAGTTTCTCCGGTGTAGACGATGTTGGGCACAGCCGACTTCAAGATGATCGATTGAAGAGCCGCTGAGTCCCTCAAGATCTTCAATTTGAAACGTCCCTCCGGATTTGAACCGTTGGCAGAGACAGTTCCAGTATACAGGTGGTTACTGAAAAGAGAAAGATCATTAACATTAACACCAACATTCATCACAGGCTTACCGGACTTAGGAGGAGTTGGTTTGGGTTTCTGTGGGTCAGTGGTTCCCTTGTATTGAGACTTACCACACTTGTCTATGGTATGTCCATAGAGTCTACAATACTTGCAGTACAATTGCGAGCCAGCTTGATCGGTGCTCACTTTCTCGTAACTGTACCACGACTTCTTACTGGAGGATGGTTCGGGTGTCAGCCGGTGGATGAGGATGTAAGTGTCAGCCGACTTAGCACACTTCAGGTAGTCGGTTTCTTCTTTATCTGCCAAGTAGAGACGGACAGGAGGCGGCACACGCCTCAAGAATTCTTCAACTAGCATCAGGTTGACGAGTTCTGTAAAAGTAGAGACATGTGCTGCTTCCACCCATTTCATGAAATATCTCCGTTTTGTGTTAGCAAACTCGAGGAAGGTAGTGGTACTTGCCTTCAGGTGGTCACGGAATTTCCTTCGATAACTTTCTGTGGAGAGGAGGTAGGCGTCCAACACTGCTTGTTTCAGAGTCTGGTAGTCATTCTCAGACGCCAAAGTACTGAGTGTGACTGCAGCTCTACCTGTAAGATGGACTCAGAATTGTGGCCCATTGGTCGACAGGCCAACTGAGTTGATTAGCAAGGGTTTCAAAGGTGGTGAAAAACACATCAACTTCTGCTTCTACAAAGGATGGCATTAACTTACTTGCATGTGATATATTAAAACTGACGGGAAGATTGGCAGTAGCTTGCTGGCGTTGAGCGAGGTGTGAAGTTTCCAACGTGTATTCTCGTTGACGACACTCTAGAGCCAGAGTCGCTTGTTGCTTGTCATGTTCACGTTGCATTTCCAACTCGCGTCGTTTTGTTTCAAGCTGTACGCGTTCCCGCTCCTGGAGCATTGCAACCTCACGTTCCTGGAGGGCGAGTTCACGTTCCTTGAGGGCGATTTCACGTTCGTGTTCTTCCTTCCTCAAGGCAGCCTCACGTTCTTGTTCTTCCCTTCGTATGGCAGCTGCTCGTTCTTGTTGTTCGATGGCTTCCCTTTGCTGCTCGCGTTCAATCTTGGCCAGCTCTACTTTGAGTTTCATCGTTGCCAAATCAGTTTTATCTGCAATATAGTAAGTTTCATGAGTTTCAGAGTCTATCTTACCTTGCTCTAAGAAATGATCCAGCAACAGGTTGTGTATTTCACTCTTGTTGGCTTGGTAGGGAACTGTTAGTTGATACTCATGTGCAAGGGTTTGTAATTCAGTCTTCTTGGCATGACTTAAAGTCCCTATTGCACCTGCTGGATCTGCACGGAAAGCTTGGAGACGAAACATGGTGAAATTAGCAAATAAATGTACAACGAATATACAGTTATAGTGAATGTCAGAAACAGGACAACGTGGCAACTGGTACCTATCCTGTGGAATCTTTAACAATTAAAGTTAAGTACAAGATGTTAAATAATTAATTTAAATCAAGGGCGCAGGAAATCTTGTACCCGGTACTCATGTAAGAGGATAAGGGCACGAAAATCCTACTAACAAATGAAACAGAGTTTCGAAAACAAATGAAACAGTTAATTGCCTCAAAAGTAAAATTGGTAGTTTAAGGATGTAGGCATACCTTGCCGAGTCTCTATAGGACATAAAGCAAGTTTTTCCTACTGAAATTAATATGATACTTACAGAATTAGCGAACTTTTGTGCTCTGAAAAAGTAAGCTAATTCCCTACCGTTGTATGTATCATCATCTCTGACTGACGTGTATGGGTGCGAGGTGTCAACTGGTGACGAGAACTGCTGCTGAGGTCCCAATTCAGCAACTAAAGTTCGAGCTAGAGGAACTATGGCCCTCTTTGTCCTCGTACAGTCAGATTGCAGAAGATTAGGTGCACTTGACCCGGGGCAGACCACAGTACCAGGGTACCAATATGATGATCTGTCTAAAATGAGAAATATCCAAGGGACAAAGATGGTAAACACGAGTAATAACACGGAGGGAGAGATGACCAATTAAGAGTATGACTGCGGCCTACAGTCACCACGTAATCCAAAGTTGTCTCACCTTCACCATATGCTACTCTTGTAATGCACAATACACCGCACCATATAAAAAATGAAATTGAATATGAAAAATAGTAAAAGCTACGTTAACAAAGTTAAATACGCTTACCATAAATTACTACTTGGCACCAGTACCTGAGTGAAGCTCTTAGGACAGGCCCCCACTTAATATGTGATGGTAACGCGTTGGTGTTCGGCTGTTCAAAAGCTAGGGGTATGGCCTCGTCACATACAAAGAAAAAAAACAGAAAATCTGGAACTTCGTCTGTGGTAAGGAAATGAGAAGACACACAAAACAGAAGTAAATTTAACAATGCGATTTTAATTACGTTAGAAAAAGCAAAACATGAATAAAATGGACATACAAATTCGTATAATAAAATTAATCAATCAAAATAATAAGAATAATCAAATGACAAAATGAAAAGTTACGTTAAGACAAGTGAGTAATAACAAGTGAACAATATACAATCAAATAAGAGGTGCAGGAATATTGGCTTTAAGCTATCACCTCTCTTAGTACACGTAAGCCACAGCTTAGTCTACCAAGGAGACGTGTTAACCTGATTAAAGCACTGGATATTCTGACAGCGGTAGGTCGTGTGGCCCCAGACATCAGGTAGTGTGGGGGGGTGTAGGGCAGGTGCAGCTGGACACGCAGCCAATCAGCGAGGAGCAGGCGACAGACAGGTAGTTTGGCGGTTCGAGGTGGAGCAGGTGTTCCTGGCTGCATACGTTTTGCGCTCTGGCAAACCTTGCTGGTGTAGTTGTTGGATATTTCTTCCATAGTAGTTTTATATAGATGTATATATCGACGTATTTTTGGAGGGAAGAGCAGGCTCAATCTCTTGAAGGAGATTATCGTCACAATATATATATATAAATATATATATAAATATATATATATAAATATATATATATAAATATATATATGTCGTACCTAGTAGCCAGAACGCACTCCTTAGCCTACTATGCAAGGCCCGATTTGCCTAATAAGCCAAGTTTTCCTGAATTAATATCTTTTCTCTAATTTTTTTCTTATGAAATGATAAAGCTACCCATTTCATTATGTATGAGGTAAATTTTTTTTATTGGAGTTAAAATTAACGCAGATATATGACCGAACCTAACCAACCCTACCTAACCTATCTTTATAGGTTAGGTTAGGTAGCCGAAAATGTTAGGTTAGGTTAGGTAGGTTAGGTTGTCGAAAAACAATTAATTCATGAAAACTAGGCTTATTAGGCAAATCGGGCCTTGCATGGTAGGCTGAGAAGTGCGTTCTGGCTACTAGGTACGACATATAGAAATATATATATAAATATATATATAAATATATATATATAAATATATATAAATATATATATATAAATATATATAAATATATATAAATATATATATATATATATATATATATATATATATATATATATATATATATATATATATATATATATATATATATATATATATATATATATATAGATAGGAGCATGAAATAAACTCCTGTGAAGGTGTCCAACAAGGTGACCCCTTAGCCCCCCTCCTTTTCTGCCTAGCTATCAAAGAGGTCACTGATAGTCTGACAAGCGAGCTAAACATCTGGTACCTGGATGATGGCACTCTCGCTGGAACCCCGGAAACCATTTTGGAGGATATAAGGAAAATCCAGGAGCAGGAAGCAGCCTTAGGCCTCATTCTCAATGCGTCCAAATGTGAAATAATCTCCTGCAACCCAGACATCACTGGGCAAATACAAAATGTTCTTCCAGAAATTCTCGTTGTCGAGCCACCGGACTGCACTCTCTTGGGTGCCCCCATTGGCCCACGAGAAATCTAGGTGGTCCTGGATGCAAAAATCACTGATCTAAAGAGAATGCTGGACAGGATTGACAAGATTGATGCCCATGATGCTCTCTTTCTCCTCACAAGATGCCTGTCTCTCAATAAGTTGACCTACTTTCTGAGATGTTCTCCATCCTACAGCAGCCCTAAGTTAAATGTGTATGACACCCTTCTGAGGTCCATGCTGGTGAAAGTCCTTAACCTGCCATTGGACGACTCTCAGTGGGAGCAAGCAACCCTTCCTGTAAGACTCAGCGGCCTTAGTGTCCGCACAGCCTCCCAAATTGCTCTACCAGCCTTCCTTTCCTCCTCCCACGACCTCGTCGTCATCGTCATCGCACGACCTCGTCATTTTGGGTGAGGTGGTATGTGGGTATAAAATGAAAGCTGTTTAAATCATAGCATAAGTAAGAACTCTGTTTAGTGTTTGCAGGTTATAGTTGTGTGTGTGTAAACTAAAATTCTTTGAAAATGTAATAAGTTATTACAAAACGCGTTCAAGTATCGCGTCAGACTAGAAATAAAAATGAATTTTGGAGAATTGATTTTTCAGTTACCATCAACAGTGAAAAGAAACATAAGAAATATTGAGAAAATTCGTGTTAGAATTATTAATCTTACTTTTCCGGTCATATTTATTAATATATGTCTAAAGGAAAGACTGCTACCAAAGTATACTAATATATATATATATATATATATATATATATATATATATATATATATATATATATATATATATATATATATATATATATATGTATATTGGTGTATACTGGCAGCAGGTTTTCTTTCAAACATGTTTCATTGAATATGACCGCATATTCTGTATTTATTATTTTCTGGTTTAGGGCTTCTATCCCTCTAACTATTTTCTTAGCATCAGGGCTTAATTGAAATAGGAGTTCTCCAAAACTCATTTTCGTACTTTTAAGGTGAAGAAAAGAAGTGATTTACTATAGAGTGTATTACACTTATTTGTATAATTTGCACGACGTTTCGAACCTCCATGGTTCATTCTCAAGTGAACAGATCTTACAATACTAGTTGATTTTATACCCGCATTAGGTCAGGTGATAATACAATGAAGGTGAAAACATGGGGGGATACATAAGGGATAAATGTGAGGTGAAACATAGAGGCTGCAGAAGGCTTATTGGCCCATACGAGGCATCTCCTATCCAAACACAAAGATTAATCCAGTGTAATTGGCAATTATCCGCCAATTACACTGGATTAATCTTTGTGTTTGGATAGGAGATGCCTCGTATGGGCCAATAAGCCTTCTGCAGCCTCTATGTTTCACCTCACATTTATCCCTTATGTATCCCCCCATGTTTTCACCTTCATTGTATTATCACCTGACCTAATGCGGGTATAAAATCAACTAGTATTGTAAGATCTGTTCACTTGAGAATGAACCATAGAGGTTCGAAACGTCGTACAAATTATACAAATAAGTGTAATACACTCTATAGTAAATCACTTCTTTTCTTCACCTTAAAAGTACGAAAATGAGTTTTGGAGAACTCCTATTTCAATTAAGCCCTGATGCTAAGAAAATAGTTAGAGGGATAGAAGCCCTAAACCAGAAAATAATAAATACAGAATATGCGGTCATATTCAATGAAATATATATATATATATATATATATATATATATATATATATATATATATATATATATATATATATATATATATATATATATATATATATATATATATATATATATATATATATATAACTGTGCTTGGGGACCCACCACCCTTAATTACCCCTACTCCAAATTAATCAACAAAAATCTGAAATTACAACCATCACACAGAAATAACCTGCACACGTAAATAACATCACATGAAACAAGAAGGTATGACAGGATGTGCTGAATACCCCCGTTGAAAAGCAGAGGTGCAACAGGTACTTCTGAGAGAAGCACACATGTGCAGTATGTGCAGTACCACACCCAGGCTGTGGTACTGCACATACTGCACAAGGATGGATTGATAAATTAATATATAGACTACTGACTTTAAACACAAGTTTATTAATTTTATTAAAAAAATATATCATATATGTTACAAAAATACTTAGGAATTTTTTCTTAGAAATTATGTTGTTCTGTAAAGGAAGTAAGATTGATGGGAGTCACCTCTGACTTAATTACATAAAGTTTATTGATTTTATTACAAAAATAAATCATATTTTACATAAATAATATTTTGTTTATATTTATTTTTCTGTAAAGGAAGTAAGATTGATGGGAGTCACCTCTGACTCAATTAAATTATCAAAAAATAGTTTATTATCTGCTATCAGACAAATAGTGCGTTATTTTCTTCTGAACCATCATGACTAGCCCTTTTCCAACAGATTCATCTTCCTTCTTGACTATCTTCAAATTATTTCTTTCTTCTTTTCTATTTGATGGCTTCAAAATAATGGACGTCTTCGACCCTTCTAAGATATGATCTTTGGGAACCCTGATGAAGGTACTTGCTTCAGCAGTAAGTAGACACTGATGTGCTGAAAATGTGGAAAACATAACATATATAATAAATATATATTTCTTGCAAAAAATAAAACACCAAAATCACAGAAATTTGGAACCATAGTAGTCTGTAGACAGAGGCCACCAGGCATTACAACAATCGGTAGACAGAGACCAAGAAGGGCAATTGTGGTGCCACAATGGTTTCCAAGAATCCTAGCATAGATTATTTGAGTTAAAATTGGTTTACTTTTACCAAGGGGCCATTTGGAGGTAGGCCGACCCCCAGTACCCACTGTGTGTGTATTCTTCCAAATAGTGTAGAGGTGCCATAGGCACAATCAGAGCACTGTATAAACATCAGAGGTCCGCGGTTGTTCAACGTCCTCCCAGCGACTATAAGAAATATTGACGGAACAACCGTGGACATCTTCAAGAGAAAACTGGACTGTTTTCTAAGAGAAGTTCCAGATCAGCCGAGCTGTGGTGGGTATGTGGCCCTGCGGGCCGCTCTAAGCAACAGCCTGGTGGACAAAACACTCACAATTTGAGCCTTGCCTTGGGCCGGGCTTGGGAAGTAGAAGAACTCCCAGAACCCCATCAAGCAGGTGTAATGTACTCAGGTAACTAGTGCCCAGACACAGAAACTAGACACCTCTAGACACCAAACTAGACACAGACACTAGACAGAGTTCCACATAAGAGGTAGTTCTGGAAACTGGAAAATATTGGAGGAGTGACAGGTACGCTTCTAACATGGATGAAAAATTTTCTGACTGATAGAAAAATGAGGGCTGTGATCAGAGGCAATGTATCGGACTGGAGAAATGTCACAAGTGGAGTACCACAGGGTTCAGGTCTTGAACCAGTGATGTTTATTGTCTACATAAATGATCTACCAGTTGGTATACAGAATTATATGAACATGTTTGCTGATGATGCTAAGATAATAGGAAGGATAAGAAACTTAGATGATTGTCATGCCCTTCAAGAAGACCTGGACAAAATAAGTACATGGAGCGCCACTTGGCAAATGGAATTTAATGTTAATAAATGCCATGTTATGGAATGTGGAATAGGAGAACATAGACCCCACACAACCTATATATTATGTGAGAAATCTTTAAAGAATTCTGATAAAGAAAGAGATCTAGGGGTGGTTCTAGATAGAAAACTATCACCTGAGGACCACATAAAGAATATTGTGCGAGGAGCCTATGCCACGCTTTCTAACTTCAGAATTGCTTTTAAATACATGGATGGCGATATACTAAAGAAATTGTTCAGGACCTTTGTTAGGCCAAAGCTAGAATATGCAGCAGTTGTGTGGTGCCCATATCTTAAGAAGCACATCAACAAACTGGAAAAGGTGCTAAGACATGCTACTAAGTGGCTCCCAGAACTGAAGGGCAAGAGCTACGAGGAGAGGTTAGAGGCATTAAATATGCCAAAACTAGAAGACAGAAGAAAAAGAGGTGATATGATCACTACATACAAAATAGTAACAGGAATTAATAAAATGGATAGGGAAGATTTCTTGAGACCTGGAACGTTAAGAACAAGAGGTCATAGATATAAACTAGCTAAAACCAGATGCCGAAGAAATATAAGAAAAATTCACTTTCGCAAACAGAGTGGTAGACGGTTGGAACAAGTTAGGTGGTGGAGGCTAAGACCGTCAGTAGTTTCAAAGCGTTATATGACAAAGAGTGCTGGGAAGACGGGACACCACGAGCGCAGCTCTCATCCTGTAACTACACTTAGGTAATTACACTTAGGTAATTACCTCTACTGTAAAATAACTAGTGGGAAAATGCAAGTAATGCAATCTAACAAATGAACATAACAAATTAAGAGTGCGACACGTGGTAGCAACACTGCCACTATGAAAACACCCACTACTCCATCGACCGGGATAATTTTTTAGCAAGAGGAGGAGAAGAATGGCTAAAAATGACCAGACTCTTCCACCAACTCGGTCAAATGCTAGAGAGGACGCAAATACAGTGGCCTCCTTACCAGAGCCTCAGATATTATCACGAAGTAAGGCATCCAGCACTTTCACTAACACGATAACATCATTTATATTTGCCAACATCCAGGGTATAAAAACACGCAAATCCAACAAAGTTCACTTTATAGATGGTCTCCTTCATGAGGCAAATGCAGTGTTTGCAGCCCTAACAGAAACCCACACAAAGGACTACCATGATGGTGAAATATGGATCTCAGAGTACAATCTTTTCATATGTGATAGGAAACACCGGCTTCAGGGTGGGGTCAGCCTCTACATCAAAGACACACTCATCTGTACTGAGCTGCTAAACACCTCAAATGATATGGTGGAAGTGCTGATAATCAAAATAGAGATCCTAAATGTACTTATTGTCCTTGTATATGTCACCGGAGGCAAACCCTCAGCAGTTTAAACATCAACTAATGAAAATAGAACACTGCTTGGAAAACCTCACAAATCCAGCTCCGAACATCATCCTGCTTGGGGACTTCAACCTACGGCACCTGAAATGGAAGCACCTGGCTAATACAGTAATATCAGAAAGAATACCAGGAAGTAGCCTAAATGAACAGGCACATGCAAATGACCTGCTACGGATGTGCGACAGGTTGGCCTTAAACAAGCAAATAGTAGAACCAACTAGGAAGGAGAACACGCTGGACCTCATTTTCACTAATAATGATGAATTGATCAGAAACATAATGATTACAAATACCTGTTACTCAGATCACAACTTAATTGAAGTTATGACAACCATGGGGAATAGACCTTCAAAACCAGTCCAGATTCCCGGTGGAGGAGATTTCAGCAAATTCAACTTCAATAATAAACAGATAAACTGGGAGCAAATAAACAAGAACTGCACAGAAATAAACTGGGAAGAACAGCTAGAAAATGCATATCTGAACCAGTGCCTGGAAAAAATAAGCTCAGTAGCACTAAAAATATGTTTAAACCGCATACCCCTAAGAAAAAAGAGGAAGAGATGCAGATTGGAACGAGAACGTCGTTCCCTATATAGGCAAAGAAAGCGAATCGCGGAACAACTTGAAAGTCGCACCCTATCTCAAGAACGGCGAAGAAGGTTATGTAGAGAAATAGAAACAATTGAACTCAAGCTACAAGAATCATACAAAACCCAGGAGAGGCAAAGAGAGCAAAAGGCCATCCGTGAAATAGAGAGGAATCCGAAATATTTTTTCTCCTATGCAAAATCAAGATCAAAAACCACATCTAGTATCGGGCCCCTGCGAAAGGGAGATGGAACTTTCACCGATGACAACAAAGAAATGAGCGAGCTACTGAGGAAGCAATAAGACTGTTTTCTGCGAGCCATTAAACGCACTAAAGATTTCTAACCAAAATGAGTTTTTCATGGATATGATACCAACATCAAATCATATATCAGACGTCACCCTATCCCCACTGGATTTTGAAGAAGCCATAAACAGTACTGTATGCCTATGCACTCTGCACCAGGCCCGGATTCTTGGAACTCCATATTCATCAAGAACTGTAAAAAACCACTATCACAGGCCCTTCACATTATGTGGAGGCAAAGCCTAGATACTGGCATTATCCCTGATATACTAAAAACAGCAGAGATAGCACCAATTCACAAAGGAGGAAATAAGGCAGAGGCAAAAAATTAGACCGATAGCACTAACATCGCACATCATAAAAATTTTTGAGAGAGTGCTAAGAAGTAAGATCACAAAATACATGGAATCACAGCATCTGCATAACCCCGGACAACATGGTTTCAGAACAGGGCGCTCTTGCCTGTCGCAGTTGCTGGACCACTATGATATGGCATTAGATGCTATGGAAGACAAACAAAATGCTGATGTAATTTACAAAGATTTCGCAAAAGCTTTTGATAAATGACCATGGTGTTATTGCACATAAAATGCGTTCAAAAGGAATTACCGGAAAAATAGGTAGATGGATCTACAATTTCCTGACTAACAGAACACAATGTGTAATAGTCAACAAAATAAAATCCAGCCCATCAACCGTGAAGAGCTCAGTCCCCCAGGGTACTGTGTTTGCTCCAGTATTTTTTCTTATCCTCATATCGGACATAGACAAGAACACAACCTATAGCACTGTATCATCCTTTGCAGATGACACTAGGATCTTCATGAGAGTAGGCAATATAGAGGACACAGTAAACCTCCAATCAGATGTAGATCAGGTCTTTCTATGGGCTACAGAAAATAATATGGTGTTTAACGAATATTAGTTCCAGCTCATGCGCTATGGACAAAATGAAAATATAAAAACGGCAACCACGTAAAAAACTCGGGCAAATCATAACATAGAACGAAAAGGCAATGTCAAGGATCTGGGTGTACTCATGTCTGAAGACTTTACCTTTAAAGAACATAATAAAGTAGCCGTCACAACTGCAAGAAAAATGACAGGTTGGATAACAAGAACTTTTCACACTAGAGATCCTATACCGATGATGATACTTTTCAAAATGCTTGTGCTCTCTAGAGTGGAGTACTGCTGCACAATGACAGCCCCTTTTAAAGCTGGAGAAATTGCTGACCTGAAGAGCGTGCAGAGAATCTTTACTGCTAGAATCCACTCAGTAAACCATCAGTAAAAATTATTACTCAGTAAAAAAAGTAACACATCTAAACTATTGGGATCGACAAAAGAGCCTAAATCTGTACTCCCTTGAGCGCAGGCGGGAGAGATACATAATAATTTACACGTGGAAAATATTAGAGGGGCTGGTCCCAAACCTGCACACAGAAATAACATCACATGAGACCAGAAGACATGGCAGGATGTGCAGAATACCCCCATTGAAAAGCAGAAGTGCAACAGGTACTCTGAGAGAGAACTCTATCAACATCAGAGGCCTGAGACTGTTCAACACGCTTCCGCTACACATAAGGGGCATAACTGGCAAACCCCTCACAGTGTTCAAGAGAACTGGATAAGCACCTCCAAAGGATACCTGATCAACCAGGCTGTGACTCATACATCAGGCTGCGAGCAGCCGCATCCAACAGCCTGGTTGATCAGTCCAGCAACCAGGAGGCCTTGTCGACGACCGAGCCGCGGGGACGCTAAGCCCCGGAAGCACCTCAAGGTACTTGCCCTACCATCTCCATGATTTGATGCTCTGCAAATACAGCACACATCAATTCATTGCACACTTATAAAATAATTATTTGAGAATATATAACAAGTACTTTATATTTAATTTTTTTTTTATATTTGTAGCTATACAATATTTGTATCCCTGGTTTCCATACAGTATATTTTAAACAAAATATATATTAACAAAACACATCACAACAAATAGTTGACAGCTGGTAGACTGCCAAACAACAAAAAGAGCTTTGAATATATGATCAGATATTCTTGAGATGGGACAGGAACCAAAGACTCGCCAGGTCCAAAAAGCACACTTGAAGCCTCCCCAAAACCTCCATTCATTCATTCACAAACTTCTCCCAAGACCATCATGAATTAATGAATGAATGCATGATGGTCTTTCCCCCAAGACCAAATGATCCAAGGTATGATCCAAATATTGAAATATATTCCCCAAAGATCAAAATATCCAAGATATGATCAAAATATTCAATCAAAACTAGTGACATCAAATCAGCTTATAGAGTGGGTATCAAATCAACAGGAGGGTATAAATACCAGGAGAATTTGAGTTAAACTAGATAGCTGCTTCCGCAAGTCAGACCTTTTCAAATCTGCACTTTCTAGTAAATCAAATGTTTATGTGAATAAATGTCTGACCAGGTTCAGACAAAATCTCTTATTTAAACTGCGGGGTTTCTGGAAAAATTCCTCTGTAATTAAACATTGTTTTGTGGGAGACAATACAATTATAGCTAGGGGGACTGACACTGGAAAAACCTATTTTATAACAACTGAAGCTCACCTCAATTCTCCTGAATGACTGTGGGATAGCTGCTGAATAACCAGAGTTCAAATTATAACCTCATTTAACTACCAATGTGTACTTTAGCTGTGCCTTTCCTTCCAAAAGGTTTTAACTTAAAAAAAAAATGGGTCTTCTTTATTATCGTCTCTTTTTTTTCTTTTTTTTACTTCCTTGTTCCATAGTACACTGGCTTTGCCTGTGTCCTCTAGTATAAACTTTATCATCCAGTGTACCTGAGTGTATCTCAATTTAATCTACCACATTTTGTTTTAGTGTTTTAGTGTAACTTTAATATTAAACTATAGTGTACTTATTATATTATAGTAAGTAAGCTATTCATTTTATAGATTTCATAATTGTTTTTTGACTTTTATTGGTCATCCATTGTTATTCATTATTCTAGTTCATTTTTACTTTAAGTTCCAATAAGTTTTCATTACTTAAATAAACATTAAGTTAATATTACTTTACAATTTTTAAATCTTAAAAATTTATAACTAAAACTGGACAAACTGCAGGAATGGCCCAAGAATATATACACCAGTTGATTGACAGTTGAAACACGGGACCATAGAGCCAATCCTCAACCCCTCCAAACACAACTAGGTGAGTACAAGTTTTGCTTAGAAATCGAAGAATGAGTTTTGATTACTTGTCACAGTTGTATCTTGAGAAAGTCGGTGTTTCTTCATTTTTTTCAAGGACTTATCCTCTTGCTCTACATTCTTGTCTTTCGCTTCCCTGATCTTCCTATTTTGATTTTCCTGAATGTGAACTGAAAATAAAGAAAACCTGAATAAAATATATATCCTCATTAAACAAAAATTGTGTTTCTCTACAGCTGCAGCTACAGATAACACACAGCCACTCTACTTGAATTAATGCACATGCTACACACACAAACACAATACTTCAATTCTACAAAAGTGACAGCAGAGAAGACCCACTCAATTATAGACCTGTATCATTGACAAGTGTAATAGTCAAAATATTGGAAAAAGTAACAAAAACTAAATGGGTAGAACACTGGGGGAGAAATGACATAATATCAGACAGACAGTATGGTTTTTGATCTAGAAGATCCGGTGTATCGAATTTACTCAGTTTCTATGATCGAGCAACAGAGATTTTACAGGAAAGAGATGGTGGGTTGGGTTGCATCTATCTGGACCTAAAAAACGCTTTTGATGGAATTCCACATAAAGAGGTTGTTCCGGAAACTGGAAAATATTGGAGGGGTGACAGGTAAGCTTCTAACATGGATGAAAACTTTTCTGACTTATTGGAAAATGAGGGCAGTAATCAGAGGCAATGTATCAGACTGGAGAAATGTTACAAGTGGAGTACCACAGGGCTCAGATCTTGCACCGAAGATGTTCATTGTCTACATAAACAATCTACCAGATGAAATACAGAATTATATGAACATGTTTGCTGATGATGCTAAGATAATAGGAAGAACAAGAAACTTAGATAATTGGCATGCCCTTCAAGATGACCTGGACAAAATAAGTGTATGGAGCACCACTTGGCAAATGGAATTTAATGTGAATAAATGTCATGTTATGGAATGTGGAATAGGAGAACATAGACCCCACACAACCTATAAATTATGTGAGAAATCCTTAAAAAATTCTGATAAAAAAAAGAGATCTAGGGATGGTTCTAGATAGAAAAGTTTCACCTGAGGACCACATAAAGAACGTTGTGCGAGGAGCCTATGCTACACTTTCTAACTTCATAATTGCTTTTAAATACATGGATGGTAAAATACTAAAGAAATTGTTCTATATAAATGTACAAAAAAATATTTCTTAATGTTAATCCGGATCTAAAATTCTTCCTGGCCATGTAATAGAACCCCAATAAATCAATATATGAAAATATATTTAAAAATTCTTTGATAAACGGATGAGACTTTGTTGGGTAAAGAAGGCATGAACTTCAGGTTGAATTTTTTTTATATATATTTTCTTTTATTTATATATATATATATATATATATATATATATATATATATATATATATATATATATATATATATATATATATATACAGTATCCACTCAATTTAACGGCCTCTTTTATACCGATCTGCTGGTATTAACGACTGGTTTGGGAGACCGGTATCTGGAGCCTGCTATACCAGTCTGGCGGTCGATATTACCGACGGTCGGTATTGGGTTTGTTGTGGCATCAGTGTCCCCTCACTTGGCGACCAGGCCACTGACCTAGATTGTCCAGAGTCATATATTACATCTTAATTTTCTTTTAAAATGATTCAATTTAATGAAGAAAATTGTAAATTATTATTAATAAAATATTTTGAAACAGTTTTTATTAAGCAAAAGTCTTTGTTTTCTTATTAAATACCTTCTATAGTATAGGCACTAGGTATTTTTTTTCACACGGACCTAGAATGTACTCTGCCGGGCCATGTGTTCCCATTGTTTACTGTGAACTCGCGCGGCTAGCTTCAATTGTGAAGAATATTACTGTACTGTTAATTGTGATCTTCTTTTTAATTTACAAAATGCCAAAAGTTACCCAAAGGAAGCGCCTGACGGTTGCACAGAAGCTGGAGTTAATTAAGAAACTTGATAAAGGATATTCTCATGCACGAGCAGCAGCAGAGTTTAACATCGGGAAAAGTACAGTAAGTGACATCAAGAAACAGAAGGATACTCTATTAAAATATGTGAGCACAACAGAGTGTGCTACTTCTGGTGCTGCATGTTCGAGAAAAACAGTAAAGTCTGGTCAGTATCCACAATTGGATGCTGCAGTGTATAAGTGGTTTATTCAGCACCGCACAATTGGCATGGCAATAAGATTTGAAGAGCTTAAAGTTGCAGCAAGTAAACTTGCCATTCAATTAGGTATAAAAGATTTCAATGCAAGTGATGGGTGGGTTGGAAGATTTAAGGCTCGGCATAACATTTCAAACACCAAAAAAATTTCTGGCGAGGCGTCAAGTGCTGATCCCACTAATGTTGATTCATTCAAGGCTAAATTAAACGAGTACATTGTCAGTAATAATTTAAGCAAATATCAAGTATATAATGCTGACGAGACTGGGTTTATGTGGCGAGCTGTACCAAGTACATCCTTAACCAGTAGGATGCAGGAAAATATTCCTAGACGAAAGATAAGCAAGGAACGGCTCTCAGTCTTGCTCTGTGCTAATGCTGATGCCTCTCACAGGACAAAATGTGCCGTGGTAGGCAAGTCTAAAAATCCTAGAGCCTTAAAAAATATAATGCAGGCATTACCCGTAATATATTACAGTTCTAAGAAATCATGGTTTAATCAAACAATATTTACGGACTGGTTTGAAAATCACTTTTGCAAAGAAGTCAGAGAATTCCAGATCAACAAATGTGGAATAAAGGCCAGTGAGGTTAAGGCATTGTTGCTGCTAGATAATGCCCCTGCTCATCCCATTAGCAAGTTAATTTCAAGGGATGGCAGAATAAAATGCATGGCACTTCCACCAAACACAACATCCTTGATCGAGCCCATGGACCAAGGTGTTATCCTTGCTGCTAAACGTATGTACCAAACAGCAATGCTTGAAGATGTTTTAGTTGTTTTACCTAGCGAGGAAGATGAATTGACAGGAAAGGATACAAGGGCTCAAAGAACACTAGAAAATCTAAAAATGTACACAATCAGGGAAGCAATATTCCACTGGACTAGGCTTTGGAATAAAGTGAAAGAAACCACACTAACAAATTCATGGAAGAAACTGTTAACACAAAGGCCTAGATGTGATGCAGCAGCATCTGATAGTGAATTCGAAGGTTTTGAAAATGAAAACAATGATTTTGAAGGGTTTGAAGATACGATCCGAACAATGCTTCTCAAGCTGATCAGGGTGTACAAGTGAATGATATCAATGAATGGTTAGAAAATGATTACGATCCTGGTTATGAATTGTTAACTGAAGAACAGATTGCATAAAGGGTTCTCGGAAATGACTCTGATGATGACTCGGACGATGTTGGTGAGGCTCTGCCTAGAGGTGTCGGATATCAGAAAAGATTGGAACAAGTTGAGGAACTCATTGAATATTCAAGAAAAAGTAAACATGAGGTTGTTGGAAATTTTTATGTACACCTTACAGCCTTAAAGCAATGTCTCAGAACGTTAGCCAGAGAAAATCAGATTCAGACAAAAATAGATAAATTCATGATTTCAACGGTTCGTGAAAAATTTTCATCGACAAGCCATGCTGCACCCGCCGATGCTGAATTCCCATCAACTAGTCGTGGAGCATCCGCCGGCAACGAATGCTCTGCAAGCCATGTTGCACCCGCAGATGCTGAATTCCCATCGACAAGTCGCGGAGCAGCCCCCGAGAACGAATGCTCTGCAAGCGATGCTGCACCCACCGATGCTGAATTCCCATCAACAAGTTGTGGAACATCTGCCAGCAACGAATGCTCTACAAGCCATGTTGCACCCGCCGATGCTGAATTCCCACCAACAAGTCGTGACAAGTCATCCACTAACGATATAAAATATGATTGAAAGGCATATAAATTAGTGTAAAAAGTGTTGATAAGAGTACAGTATTGTAAGTGTTAATGATTAATTAAGCCTAATTAAGTATACAAAAAGATACTGTACAGTGTAAATATACAGTAGAAATAATTGTCAATAGTGAAGTAGTATTAGAACTCATGTGAATTAGTAGTAAGCCTAGCTGTTGTGTGAAGTGAGTGCCTGAAAATAAGTGTACATACAGTATGTACCCTGTATACAATATAAACAATATAAAACAAGCGCTGCAGAGGATGACGTAATCATCACAGCTTCGTAATCTTCAGCTTCATTAAAAGTAAGTCAATTTACCAATTTTATTATAGTATTACAAGATATTAATTGTTTTTTTTCAACAAAAGCTACATATTAGTCTCTGCAAATGTATATTCTATTGTCAGCAGAGAAAAGGTGAGCTCAAAATATTTCGTCTTGGCTAGCTCTCAGAGACAAGGCTCGATCGCCATTGTTATGGCATGGCCGCCACAGCCTGTGTCGTAACATTAAAAATACATTACCTGCACTGTTCAGGGTAAATCAAAACACATCTCTAAAATTTTATTAAGACAATATTAACTCACTGATTGATATATGAAATATTTTGCAATACAAAGGAATGAATCAATTTTTTCCCACCCATCTGGACTTGATCAGACCGTGTTCACACATCATCCATGCAGCAGCCACCAGCTGGCTTAATCGTCGGCGTGGCACTAAATTGGAATGCAATTACACAATGAACTTTATTTAATTTTAGTTATACAGAATAAAATATATCTTACCTGAATGTTACTTGAAAAATTACCCGACCCGACTTAACTTCGGAAATAACGGAGCTCCGGAAATAACGACCAGGGTACAGCCCCATATAGGCCATTAAATTGAGTGGATACTGTATATATATATATATATGTCGTACCTAGTAGCCAGAACGCACTTCTCAGCCTACTATGCAAGGCCCGATTTGCCTAATAAGCCAAGTTTTCCTGAATTAATATATTTTCTCTAATTTTTTTCTTATGAAATTGTAAAGCTACCCATTTCATTATGTATGAGGTCAATTTTTTTTTATTGGAGTTAAAATTAACGTAGATATATGACCGAACCTAACCAACCCTACCTAACCTAACCTAACCTAACCTATCTTTATAGGTTAGGTTTGGTTAGGTAGCCAAAAAAGTTAGGTTAGGTTAGGTAGTCGAAAAACAAGTAATTCATAAAAACTTGGCTTATTAGGCAAATTGGGCCTTGCATAGTAGGCTGAGAAGTGCGTTCTGGCTACTAGGTATGACATATATATATATATATATATATATATATATATATATATATATATATATATATATATATATATATATATAAACAAACGGACCCAGTCCATGGAACTCACTCCCTATTGAATTTAAAAGCTGTCCAACTTTTGCGTCATTCATAAACAATACAAAAAAGTACCTAATTTCATCTTCATAGTTTTTTACATTTTGCTTTAAAATTGCACTGTATCTATTGCTACCCAATCTCCAAATTTTTATGTACCTGATCCGAACATCTTTACCATTGTTATCATTGCTGTCTTCTTATATGTGCTGTCAATCTGCTGTATGGTGTCTATTAATCTTGTTTAAAATACCAATCAAGCTGTCAGTGTAATCAATCAGAGCTTTAATATACCAATGGGCTTTAATATACCTACTATTCTCTCTCATCTCATTTTTTTTCTTGCAATGTCTTTGTTATTTTATTAATTCTGCTAGAATTTACCTAATTAAAATTATCTAGTAGATAAAGGACCTGCCTGAAATGCTGCACATACTAGTGGCTTTACAAAATTGTAAATACTCTGCTATGTATTCTCACAAACCCAATGTACCTTTTTGTATATAAATAAATAAATAAATGAAATATATATATATATATATATATAAATATATATATATATATATATATATATATATATATATATATATATATATATATATATATATATATATATATATATATATATATATATATATATATATATATATATGTCGTACCTAGTAGCCAGAACTCACTTCTGAGCCTACTATGCAAGGCCCGATTTGCCTAATAAGCCAAGTTTTCATGAATTAATTGCTTTTCGACTACCTAACCTACCTAACCTAACCTAACCTAACTTTTTCGGCTACCTAACCTAACCTAACCTATAGAGATAGGTTAGGTTAGGTTAGGTAGGGTTGGTTAGGTTCGGTCATATATCTACGTTAATTTTAACTACAATAACAAAAAATTGACCTCATACATAATGAAATGGGTAGCTTTATCATTTCATAAGAAAAAAATTAGAGAAAATATATTAATTCATGAAAACTTGGCTTATTAGGCAAATCGGGCCTTGCATTGTAGGCTGAAAAGTGAGTTCTGGCTACTAGGTACGACATATATATATATATATATATATATATATATATATATATGTCGTACCTAGTAGCCAGAATGCACTTCTCGGCCTACTATGCAAGGCCCGATTTGCCTAATAAGCCAAGTTTTCATGAAATAATTGGTTTTCGACTACCTAACCTACCTAACCTAACCTAACCTAACTTTTTCGGCTACCTAACCTAACCTAACCTATAAAGGTAGGTTAGGTTAGGTTTGGTAGGGTTGGTTAGGTTCGGTCATATATTTACGTTAATTTTAACTCCAATAAAAAAAAATTGACCACATACATAATGATATTAGTAGCTTTTTCATTTCATAAGAAAAAAATTATAGAAAATATATTAATTCAGGAAAACTTGGCTTATTAGGCAAATCGGGCCTTGCATAGTAGGCCAAAAAGTGCGTTCTGGCTACTAGGTACGACATATATATATATATATATATATATATATATATATATATATATATATATATATATATATATATATATATATATATATATATATATATATATATATATATGTCGTACCTAGTAGCCAGAACTCACTTCTGAGCCTACTATGCAAGGCCCGATTTGCCTAATAAGCCAAGTTTTCATGAATTAATTGCTTTTCGACTACCTAACCTACCTAACCTAACCTAACCTAACTTTTTCGGCTACCTAACCTAACCTAACCTATAGAGATAGGTTAGGTTAGGTTAGGTAGGGTTGGTTAGGTTCTGTCATATATCTACGTTAATTTTAACTCCAATAAAAAAAATTGACCTCTTACATAATGAAATGGGTAGCTTTATCATTTCATAAGAAAAAAATTAGAGAAAATATATTAATTCATGAAAACTTGGCTTATTAGGCAAATCGGGCCTTGCATTGTAGGCTGAAAAGTGAGTTCTGGCTACTAGGTACGACATATATATATATATATATATATATATATATATATATATATATATATATATATATATATATATATATGTCGTACCTAATAGCCAGAACGCACTTCTCAGCCAACTATGCATGGCCCAATTTGCCTAATAAGCCAAGTTTTCATGAATTAATGTTTTTTTGACTACCTAACCTACCTAACCTAACCTAACCTAACTTTTTCTGCTACCTAACCTAACCTAACTGATAGAGATAGGTTAGGTTAGGTTAGGTAGGGTTGGTTAGGTTCGGTCATATATCTACGTTAATTTTAACTCCAATAAAAAAAAATTGACCTCATACATAATGAAATGGGTAGCTTTATCATTTCATAAGAAAAAAATTAGAAAAAATATATTAATTCAGAAAAACTTGGCTTATTAGGCAAATCGGGCCTTGCATAGTAGGCTGAGAAGTGCATTCTGGCTATTAGGTACGACATATATATATATATATATATGTTGTACCTAGTAGCCAGAACATCATACTCGGCCTACTATGCAAGGCCCGATTTGCCTAAGAAGCCAAGTTTTCCTGAATTTATGTATTTTTCTAATTTTTTTCTTAATAAATGATAAATCATTCCATTTCATTATTTATAAGTTAATTTTTTGAAATTTGAGTTAAAACTAACATAGATATATTACCGAACCTAACCAACCTTACCTAACCTATCTAAACGTAACCTATACTCACACAACTAAGTCAATAATTTATGTTCCTAATATAATATAATAATAATAATTCAAATAAACTAATTGGAAACAATTTATTGAAAATAAAGTAAATCAATCGGCCTATTAGGCAAATTGGGGATTGCATAGTAGGGCAAGAAGTGAGTTCTGGCTACTAGGTACGACATATATATATGTGTATGTATATTGTGACGGTGTTCCGAGCGTTCTCTACGTAGCAGGCTTCAATTTGATATATGGGAGAGAGTGAATATATGTTCTCGGAGAGCCGAGAAATTAGTGAAATAGTAATATTTTGGCCTGTGGTATAGGCCCTTTAGGAAGCCAAGATGGCGCTGGCTCTCCTGATTCCCCGCCAAAGCTGTGTGACGTCAGTGGCACCGGATTGGTCACCGACAACAGTGTGGCACCGAGAGCCAATGAAAACTTCCCGTGGCGAAAGTGACGTCACGAAGGAAAGGGGTCCGGGCAACGCGCCGCGCTGGCGCCAGCAGTCAGACACGACACGTCAAGGAGGTTGGACGTGCGACGATTGGTCCTGTCAGTTTGACAGTTGTTTCCCGCTCCCGTGGATTTACGCGTCACCTGAAGTCTGCCAGTACTCTGTGAGGTCTTCCCTAGTTCATGTGTTGAACCAGTGAGGGAATCGACGGTTATTGAGCAACAAGTGCTCCAGTCAGGTACTGTGCAAGAAGAAGTGAAGTCTGTGCAGTGACGAAGGCGACGTCTGAAGCAGTTCACCCAGTCGTGATGGCGTAGTGGCTGACAGAGCCACTGGGTAGCTGAGGAAGGAGAGGACTATTGGGGATTCCGGACGACTGCAGCTGAGACGTAGGCGGCAGCCGTTGTTGGGAGAAGTCGACGGCCAGGAGACCGACTCCAACTCTACCAGAAGTCGAGAAGGAGCACGGACCTGCAGAGAAGAGGGCACGGAGACGACGCGCTAAACGGTGGGACGACGAGTGGTTCCGGTAGGACACGACGACGTGTGTGTGGGGGCGTTCCCGACACGAGGACCAGGAGCTACATCTCGACTCTCATCGGAGGATAGGTTGAAGTAGGTGTTTCTAGTTTCCCTCCCCATTCCCCTTTAGTTAGCTATGTTAGTCGGCTATATTATCTAGCCTGAGGATTTTATATGTCGTGAGCAAGTCTCACCAATGTCACGATAAAGCACCAGTGTGCAGGATATAGAACTATCAAGAGTACTTATAATACTTATGTTTATTATTGGTGTGTACAGGCACCAGGAACAAGTGATAAATTTACTGTGTATTGTATATCTTCCTACAGATTTTGATGTGAACATATAGTGATAAATTATATATAATATTATACCAGTATTTGGAAGTTAGGCTATGTGCCCAGAAACTATTTATTTACCATTTATTGATGTCTGATGTATATACATTATATATGTCTATGTTCATGCAGTGATTAATCATTTGTGAGTATAGTGAATTATTGCGTTATCGCCCACGAGAGAAAGTACTGAAAACTCCAGTGTTTAATACTTTATAATATGTCATTGAATGAAGGGCAGTGAAAACCATTACAGTGAGTCATTGTAGCATTGATGGTAGAAACGACTGTTTGAGCCCGAGTATAGTGTAACTAAGCAATACGTTCTATTGTGCCAATATCGAGTATGCGAGTTTCTAGTAATATTGGAGAACTTAAAGAAACAGCATGCGTGAATCTAGAAAACAAGCAATAAACTTTCGCGCGGGGCCAGGCGATCAGCTGTTCTTGACACTTGACGAGGAGGGGAGGTGTTGCCACTTAGTGAGTGCATACTATTCGTGGGAACTACCGGCCACAGCCAGGATCAGTTGATTTATTTATTATTGTTTGGCTTTGTGACATCTTTCATGCATTTTAAGTAAAATACAAAATTATCTTTGTGTTTATATCATCCCCTCCATTAATCTTGTGGCTATATTATACTGAAAGCATAGAGTGATAAAAGTACATACCTGCCTGAACTCCTGATCTATTGAGTGTGACCTTGCCAAGGCTACCACTAATTCAACCAGTCCACTGAGGTGTTACTGGCCACCTAAAACACCAGTTGGCGACCTTGTGGTTAACCGTAGAGCCCGATTGTTGGGGAGGGCACATGACAGTCAAGTGAACGAGTCGTGTTCCCACTCCTTCTCAATCAGAGGCCGGTTGAGATTGACTGGGCGACTCTCCTGGCGTGCAGTGGCGCCGTGAGGATAGAGTGAAGACCCGCAGGGCTACGGTGAGTGACCTTGAGCATAACTATTGTTCACCGAGTAAAGAGACAAGAACGGCAGTAAACCCCAACAATATATATATATATATATATATATATATATATATATATATATATATATATATATATATATATATATATATATATAAAAAGATTTCTTACATTCTTGAACAGACACTAGCATGCATAGCTTTTTGGGCAAGTCCTTAATCCTAATTTTAACACTCACATTCCCAGTAAGCAGTCCATATCAGCTGTCTAACTCCCCAGTACCTATTTACTGTTAGGTGAATAGGTGCATCAGGGCAAAAGAAACTGCCCATTTGTTTCAGCATCTAATAAAAATAGAACCTTGACCCTTAGGATTACAAACCCAGAGCACTGTCCACTGAGCCGTCAGGCTCTGATGTTAATTTTAATATTACTGTGAACTGGAATACATGAAATAAACTATATCAGCAGTCAAGTATAATACAACTAACAATTGAATTAATAGTGGTCCAGAACGGACTGAAACGTCTTTGTATTTTCATCTTTTTGTGTGTGGTTAGGACAACATTCTTCAGCAACATTATTGTGACTCATCAGCTGTATAAAATACAACTACTTTATACAACAAATCAGTAATGTAATTGTGGAACCTAAAAACTTGTCTAAAATATATACAAGTTTTGCTTTGAATTTAAAAAACGAAGAATGAGTTTTGATTACCTTTAATAGTTGAATCTTCAGACAGTCTTCGTTTTTTCTTCATTTTCTTTAACTTAAGCTCTTGCTCCCCATTCTTTTCTTTTGCCTCACTGGTGTTGATATCTTCTTGGACATCTATATTAATTTTTGGTATCTTGTTGACATTTGATCCATTGTCCTGCATGTATGCTGAAAATAAAGAAATATGTGTAAAATTAATATGGTATCATCAATACAAAATATGTGCTCCAAAAAACTTTAATTGAAAAAAACACTGTAATGTGAAATTTGGCAGCAATGAGGAACTATGTCATTATGGGAATTTTGGTACCCATATGTAAAGGAAGTAAATAAATAAATAAATAAATGTTTATTTAGGTAAGGTACATACATACATACAAGAGATTTTACAAAGTTTGTTGGATTAATAGATAGAGCTAGTACATACAATGCCTAAAGCCACTATTACACAAAGCGTTTCAGGCAGGAAAAACATTAATGACTAAAGCTTAATACTAATGGGTATAAAGAATAAAATGTGTTGAGAACAAATAAAAATAGAGGTAAAAGAGGGGGGAACATGAAAATTAAGAAACATGCGTAAATTTAATATGGTATCATCATTACAAAATATGTCCTCCAAAAAACTTTAACTGAAAGAAACACTGAAATGTGAAATTTGGCAGCAATGAGGAACTATGTCATTATGGGAATTTTGGTACCCATATGTAAAGGAAGTCTCATTATCTGATGATATAGACCTGATGCAAAATAAAGTGTGTCAAAATTATTTGCACACCCTCCTCCACTATGTGATGGAGTGAAAAAAGATATGTGAATTCGGATAATTCCATAACAAATGTTCAAGATATGAGGAAATATTTCATTCAAAATGATCTGCTGCCAGAAATCTTGGTCAAATATCACCAGTTTGCTAACTGTATGTAGTAACTAAGTGATTGTAACCTATCCACCGCTGTCCACTGGATGGAGGCAGTGTGCAAGATAAACATATCAATTGTGACACTAGCTCTCCACACATGTCAGTTGCTTAATTTAAAATCTGTACTCATGGTCGGTCTCGAGCCCCTTGTCAATGTGGTGATGTGCATGGAATTATGTAATTAGGTCATCAAGATTGAAACTTGCTTAGCTAAAATGAATTGCTTGGTTCAGTCCCGGAGCCAATTAATTATGTGCCTCTGCAACCATTTCCACTACCGCTAACAACATGGATATGGGATGCATAATATATGAACTAAACTACTGTACTATGTAAATGCTCTCATTATTGCCAACACAAAGGAACATGCAGGTTTTATGATTTTCATTGATAGCTTATGCAAAATAATAATAATAATAATTACCAAGATAAAACAATTCGGTGAGATTATTAACATTTTTGCTTGACAGACCACTTCCTGGTAGCATGCCCTTTGTGGTATTTCTATTGCCGACCTTAAGGGGGCATATCGGTGTAAAATTAAAAGTGGTTCAATTTGCTTATAAGTTTTTTTATGAAATGGTTATGGAAAGGGCTGCAGCTGGTCTAAGTTTCATCATCACACCCTAAACAGAAAAGGAGAAAAAAAATAAACAACGAATTATGCAACGAATTTTCAAATAGTTTCAGGGAACACATGTGTCAACTAAAATCATTTCTATAACACTCAGATATTAAATTAAGCACATAATAAAGGATTCTAGTGATCAGTTTTATCAAAAAAGTGTTTAGTGCAATAATATAATTTTTCAAAGTTACCCTACTAAAAAAATATGCAATATATGATATTTATAAATTTTTATAAAATCAACAAATAGACTTTGGACTAAAATGTCTACTAGAGTCTGTAGAAGCACAAACCCTACATATAAGGTGTAATTTGCATGTAAATTGATTAATAAATGAAAGCTCTGAAGTAATTTGAAGGTGTAAATTACTTTCCAGAGTAAAATAAAAATCCAAGTTCGGCCACCTGTAGCTGAGCTTGACTTCGACAGATTTCGTTCATAATTGGCACCCTTGCAGATAGGCATCCATTGAGCAAGGTGTGCAAGTTCCATGCAAATCCCTTGATAACAAACGAGAAAAAAAAATTGGCAAAAAAAAAAGAAAAAAAAAATTTAAATATAAATATATTGAACATACGTATTACAATTATTACAAGAGTTTGTGCTTCTACAGCACATAGTAGACATTTTAGTTGACACATGTGTTCCCTGAGATTATTTGAGAATGTTGAACATTCGTTGCATAATACGTTGTGTATTTTTTTTCTCCTTTTCTGTTTAGGGTGTGATGGTGAAACTTGGACCAGTTGCAGCCCTTTCTATAACCATTTCATAAAAAAATGTATAAGCAAATTGAACAATTTTAATTTATAACGATATTTTTCGATATGCCCCCTTAAAATAGATGACAGCAACTTGCTAACCACCACCTTGTAGTTTAGAGACCTGCAATACAACAAAATAATTACAAATATAACTAAAATATTTTTAGTGTTAATTTGAACACAGTGTTCAAGAGATATGGCTTCAATTATAAAAAAAGAGATTAACTTTATGATTACAGAATATAAGATGGGATAACCATAAGCTTCTGAAACAGACAGCATCCCTCCCTCATACAGCATTGGGTACATCTGCAAAAGTGCAGAAGTACCGAAGTAGCTTAAGATGTACTTTTCTTACCTAGTTTAAGAGACCTACTGATAGTTATATCATTAAAGTATAATTACATAACTAATGGAAATTAAAAAAATACAAAATAACACAAAAATACTTATATAATGCACATTACTTTATTATTAACATCAATAAGTACAGTATCCACCAAAATTGAAAATGTTAATACTAATTAATTATCAAATGGCTTAAAATCTGTTTATTTGTGGGAAAATTTAAAACCTAACAGAATGGATATTAATACAATATGATACAATTCTAATTGAAGAAATAACAGAATGCATGAAATACTTACAGATTTTTTCATGGCTTTAAATGATCTGCAAAGGTTTTGATGCTTAGCAGCTCTTCGACCCATTTCCTTATATTTCTCCTCCCGCTCTACATCACCCTTACGCTTTTCATCTATAAAGCTGTGTCCACAGTTGCAGAAATGTCGACGAACACTAATGACATTACTGCAGATGGGACAACACCGCTGGAAAGGTTTCTTCTGGCCTGTAAATAAAGATAATCTGGGCAATCATAAAAAGAGTAAAATGTTTAAAATGTAATACAGTGGTACAAAAAAACACAGTAGCAGCATAATGAAAGAGCACAAAGCAGTACAGTGCTACAGAAGATTGTGATTGTATTATTGAGAACCTGTACAGCACCAGATTTTATTAATTACACAAGTAAACCAAATTTAATATGTTTAAATAAGAGAAGAATAATCTGGAATTTTCAATGTAAATCAAAATTGCAATTTGTGAACTGCAAATAATTGAATTGTGACTCAAATACTTATTTGACTAAGTTTTTTGATCTTCCAATAATATTAAATTAATATTCAACTTAACTAACATTTTGTGGTATTAATAAAGTTTGAAATAGATATGCAATTTTAACAGACAAAATTGACAAAACAAAATTAAGATTTTATACTCTATATCTAATGATAATGTGAACTTACACCCAAATAAAATTAATAACCTACAAAAATAAAATTTAAAGTATATATTATAAACAAATCACAATTATAATGTAACTTACTTGAATTACTGGAAGCCATTGCTGTAATGTTCTCTCAGATAGAATTGTTGACAATGTTGTAATGTTGCAATTGATAATGTTGTCTGATTTAAATTTTACCTAAAAAAAAACAAAAATATTTTAATAACAGATATACAATAGCATCAGTTTAGATTATTATAAAAAAACAAAAATGCATATTTTTCATATATATTTTTTCATGTATATTTTTCTACCTTGCATATAAATGCAAGGTAGAATGCATATATGCACCACTAAGATGGTGGTGCATGTATTTTATAACACATTTGAACAATGAAACTCTACAGATGATACAGAAGACACAAGAAAATTGGCACTGTAGGAGACATTGAAAAAACAGAAATAACATGATTTTAACAGTGATAAGTTACAGGTGCTGAAGTATGGTAGAAACGAGGAAATTAAATGAAACAAGGAACACAGGACACAATCAGACCTACTCTAAAAGGAAAAAAACATGCAAGAGATCTGAGAATTACGACGTCTGACGACCTCACACTTTGTGAACATAACCGAGCAAATATAGTGGCGGCCAGAAAAATAATGGGATGGTTTATGAGAACGTTAAAATTCAAAGACCCCACTCACAGTAATGCTAATACTATTCAAATAACTGGTGCTGTCCCATCTTGAGTATTGCTCGGTACTGACTCCCCCTTTCTGAACAGGAGAAATCTCTGAATTAGAGGAAATAAAGAGACCATAAACAACAAACATATAAATGATAAAACATCTAAATAATTGAGACCGTCTCAAAGCTCTCAAAATGTACTCTCTGGACAGGAGACAAGAATGGTATCAAATAATACATATATGTAAGATACTAGAGGGCCAGGTCCCAAATTTGCACAGCATAATATAACAACATACTGGAGCTAAAGATACAGAAGGAAATTAATAAGAGGTGTCATAGGTACAATCAGAGAGCAGAGTCTTAACAGTAGGGGGTTCAAGGGCTGTTTGCTAGGCTAAGCAAGGGTAGACTAGGCTTGGCTAGTGTTGGCTAGGTTATGCTAGGAAGAAGTAGGCTAGGCTGATTTACTCCACCAGTAATTGGCGGTCTGTCTAATTACAAGCAACCACAAGCTACACAAGCTTCACATAGCTTCCTGGCAATATGTTAGTAATGAATAAATAAGATATATATACTCATTATAATATTGGTACTGAATGTACAACACGAAAAAACATAATTTTAATCTGAAAAAGTATCTTTTTATAAAGAAATTAGACGAAAATAAAGAAATGGTGACACCAAATCAAGTCGACGATCCAAGCATCGGTTAGGTTAGGTTAGGTTAGGTTTGGTTTGGTTAAGTTAGGTTAGATTTGGTTAGGTTAGATTTGGTTAGGTTAGATTTGGTTAGGTTTGATTAGGTTAGGTTAGGTTAGGTCAGCCTAACATATCATATTTATTCATTACTAAAGTATTGCCAGGAAGCTTTGTGAAGCTTGTGTAGCTTGTGGTAGCTTGTGGTAATTAGACAGACCCGTAATTGGGGGGAAAGGGGGGAGGGGGGAACCTCAATATAAGCCTAATTTGTAGCTTCCTGTTCCCTGACACAATGATTTATTTTACGTCAGGCTTTCAGCACAGCCGCATAAAAAACCCTGGTTATTTATTTATTTATTTATACGAGAATGTACACTGGGGGTTAAGAGAGAAAATAGGAATGATGATGATTTTACAATCTTGCCCGGAACGCTATGCGTACTAGTGGCTTTAGGTACTGTATGTACTACCTCTATCTATAAATCAAACAGAATGTTTGTACTATAACTCTGCATTTATGTATGTACTTTTCCTAAATAAATTATTATTATTATTATAAAGCCACTATCACGCATAGCGTTTCGGGCAAAGATCCCGTACCCAGAAGCTGGGTTCCTTTTATCGCCCTGTGACTACTCTTCTGACATTCCCTAACTCTTCTGACATTCCCTAACAGTATTGTTAAACTAATAACAATTAGCAGTAGTTCAATATTACCGGAATAATCGAATTCATGTGGCCATGTTTCATTGTTGTGAAGCGCGGTCGTTCAGTTCGTATACAGCATACCTTCTTACGAAGGTAAGAGTCTTAAAAATGTCTTACCATTGCTAACAAATCCTAAGATATAAATATTTACAATAATACACTGGTTGTTTTTGTTGATTTAGGGGAGATGACATGAGTAAACTGGTTATGTTGTGTTGATTTAGGGGCAACGAACTGTGGTTATTAGACTATGTTTTGTACATAAGCAAAAACAAGGTGTAATTCTTTTAATTATAACAAAAATATTGCCAAAAAGTTAATAATTAATGTACTTGTTAAGCAAAATTCGCAATATCTTAGTTTCCTTTAGGAAAAAAAATAAAAGACATCTGGAAAAAGATCTGCAGACTATGTCTTACATTTTATTCCGTTATTTACACTAAAAGAACAATTAAACGTACTTACTAGTGGCCAATTACTGGTGCTCGTTGCAAAAGAAGTTTAGGATGCACGAACACACGTGAATACATTAATACCTAAACAGTGCAAATACAATAATTGTGCCAAACATCACACAATATTATTTACTAAGAAGCGTATGACAACTCCAAACGGCATGATTTCAACAGGATTTTTTATAGTTGTCAAAAAACTCTGATTTTAATTATCAAGTATTTGTCACAATGTATTTTATATAATTATGAGGCAGTGGAACGACCAAATTGTTCTGTATTATAAATGCATAATGCTAAATTTCTATATACATAACAGTAAAATAATGACCACCTACATTTAAGGATAACTAGGAAATAGTAACTGGAAACTTTATTTGAACGAAAATTCAATACCAAATTTCTTAGATGTTTTTCTTAATATAAAGATCAACAGTAAGGAATCTTATTCATTATGGACAAATTAACAAAAAAAAAAATAATTTTCATTGAGGACCATGTATTAGAGCATACTTAGTCACTTATATATTAAAAGTATTGTGTTTTTTGAAACATTGGGGTTGTAAACAAACAGAACGGCCTACCCGAAAAGTCGTAACATAAGAAGTTGTACATGTTTGCTAATTTATTATTTGATAAATGATTATTACTAATTTACGACGACTATAAAGGTTTCCCATTAGTTAAATTACTGTAGTCTGACTAAATGCTACTACAAAACATATATAAATCCTGGGAAAGTCACAATGACCAGCGACATTAAAGCATAGAGGGTTAAATAGTAACAGGAAACTGTCGGCGAACGAAAAATTCATTTCCAAATTTATTAGATGTTTTCCTAAATATAAAGATCGATGGGCTGGAATTTTCTGGATTATGGCCTAATTAAGGCAAAAATATATATATTTTTACTTGAAGAACATATATCAGAGCATAGTCAGTGAGTTATAGAATAATAAGAGTGTGGTATTTCATTGTATAACAAGAGATAGTCCATGGAAGCGAAAATAGACGTAGTTTAACACAAAATAACGTCCAAAAACAGCCGTACAGTCAAACGGCAACTGTTGACGTTCTTTTTAAGAGGACAGGTTGTTGAGAAAAAGTACTGGAGCAAGCACAGTACCCTAGGGGACTGAGCTCTTCACGGTTGATGGGCTGGATTTTATTTTGTTGGCTATTACACATTGGGTTCTGTTAGTCAGGAAATTGTAAATTCATCTGCCTATTTTTCCGGTAATTCCTTTTGAACGCATTTTATGTGCAATAACACCATGGTCACATTTATCAAAAACTTTTGCGAAATCTGTAAATTACATCAGCGTTTTGTTTGTTTTCCATAGCATCTAAAGCTATATCATAGTGGTCCAGCAAATGCGACAGGCAAGAGCGCCCTGTTCTGAAACGATGTTGTCCGGGGTTATGGAGATGTTGTGATTCCATGTATTTTGTGATCTTACTTCTTAGCACTCTCTCAAAAAATTTTATGATGTGCGATGTTAGTGTTATCAGTCTGAAATTTTTTGCCTCTGCCTTATTTCCTCCTTTATGAAGTGGTGCTATCTCTGCTGTTTTTACTATATCAGGGATAATGCCAGTATCTAGGCTTTGTCTCCACAGAATGTGGAGGGCCTGCGATAGTGGTTTTGTACAGTTCTTGATGAATATGGAGTTCCAAGAATCCGGGCCTGGTGCAGAGAGCATAGGCATACTGTTTATGGCTTTTTCAAAATGCAGTGGGGATAGGGTGACGTCTGATATATGATTTGATGTTGGTATCATATCCATGAAAAATTTATTTTGGTTATAAATCTTTAGTGCGTTTAATGGCTCGCTGAAAACAGAATCGTACTGCTTCCTCAGTAGCTCGCTCATTTCTTTGTTGTCATCGGTGAAAGTTCCATCTCTTTCCCTTTTCCCCTTCCTTTTGTGGGGGGGGGCGGAAGGGGGAAAGTTTCCCCCCTTCCCCCCCCACTCCCACTCTCCCCTACCACTGACCACACACACACACATATACATTCCCTTCCCCTTTTCTCACTTCCTCTGTAGCAAACCAGATATTCCCCCCTTCCTACCCTCAAAACCCTCCCACACAGTAGGACCTCCTCCATCTCCACCTGACCATCTGACCTGAAGTGACCATCTCTGCCCCCTCCCACCCGCCAGTTTGCCACGCATCCCCCCTTACAAACACACACACACACCTTTCCTTCCTGTCCTCCCCTTTCACCCCATACCCTCCCTGTCACTCCCCCTTCACTTGATCCCCACCCCTCATGCCAGTATCCTCTGCAACCCTGGTATCCACCTCACAAATCCTCACACCCATGGCACAGCTTCCTCCACCAGCAGAACACTCACCAAGTAGGAGATTTGAGAAGGGACAGAAGAAAGTGAGCTTCAAGGCAATGTACACTAACATAGATGGAATTACAAATAAAGCAAATGAACTTGGAGAATGGGTACTAGAGGAAAACCCAGACATAATAGCTCTCACAGAAACAAAGCTAACGAAAACCATAACAAATGCAGCGTTCTCACAGGACTATTATGTTATGAGGAAAGAGAGAGAAGGAAGAGGTGGGGATGGTGTAGTCCTGTTGGTAAGAAAAGGCTGGGATTTTGAGGAGTGGGTTGTTCAGGGAAGTAAAGGTTTCAGTGACTACTTAATATGTACAATAACAACTAGAGGGCAAAAAATTATAGTCGTAGTCATATATAATCAACCATCAAATGACAGAAGACCCCAGACAGGAATATGATAGAAATAATATGGCCACCATTAACATAATAGAGAGAGCAGCTTCTGTTGCTAGCAGGAATGGATCTGGACTACTAATTATGGGAGAGACTTCAACCATGGGAAGATAGATTGGGAGAACAGAGACCCGCATGGAGGACCAGAAACACGAAGAGCTAAGCTGCTGGACGTGGCAACAAGAAACTTTCTAAGCCAGCACATCAAGGAACCAACAAGAATGAGAGGAGAAGATGAACCAACAATGCTTGATCTGATATTTATCCTAAATGAGTGGGATATAAGGGAAATCAAGATGAAAGCGCCCTTGGGAATGAGTGATCATTGTGTATTGAACTTTGAGTACCTGTTAGAGCTAGGAATTATCTCCCCCGAAAAAGAACTAGGAAACAAAAGGCTGGCATACTGAAAGGGAAATTATGAGGAGATGAGAAGTTTCCTAAGTGAAATACCTTGGGACACAGACCTCAGAGCTAAGTCTGTACAAGATATGATGGACTATGTCATCCAAAAGTGTCAGGAGGCAGTAAGCAGACACATCCCGGCGCAAAAGGAAACATCCGAGAAGCAAAAGAAGAATCCATGGTATAATAGGGCATGTATGGATGCAAAGAAACTGAACAAAAGGGCGTGGAGGAACTTCCGGAATAACAGAACACCAGAAAGTAGAGAGAGATACCAATGAACCAGGAATGAGTATGTCATGGTGAGAAGAGAAGCAGAGAAAAGTTATGAAAATGATATAGACAACAAAGCCAAGACCGAACCATAGCTACTCCACAGTCACATCAGAAGGAAAACAACAGTGAAAGAACAGGTAGTGAAACTTAGAACAGGCGAGGACAGGTATACAGAGAATGACAAAGAGGTGTGTGAAGAACTCAACAACAGGTTCCAGGAGGTCTTCACAACAGAACAAGGTGAGGTCATTTTGCTAGGAGAAAGGGAAGTAAACCAGGCGGCCTTGGAAGAGTTCGAAATTACGAGAGAGGAGGTCAAGAGACACCTGATGGATCTGGATGTTAGAAAGACTGTTTGTCCAGACGGGATCTCACCATGGGTACTGAAAGAGTGTGCAGAGGCACTTTGCTTGCCACTCTCCATAGTGTATAGTAGATCACTGGAGACGGGAGACCTACCAGAAGTATGGAAGACGGCGAATGTGGTCCCAATATACAAAAAGGGCGACAGGTAAGAGGCACTGAACTACAGGCCAGTGTCCTTGACTTGTATACCATGTAAGGTGATGGACAAGATCGTGAGGAAAAACCTGGTAGCACATCTGGAGAGAAGGGACTTCGTGACAAATCGCCCACATGGGTTCAGGGAGGGTAAATCTTGCCTGACTGGCTTAATAGAATTCTACGACCAGGTGACAAAGATTAAGCAAGAATGAGAGGGCTGGGCAGACTGCATTTTCTTGGATTGTCGGGAAGCCTTTGACACAGTACCGCATACGAGGCTGGTACATAAGCTGGAGAGACAGGCAGGTGTAGCTGGTAAGGTGCTCCAGTGGATAAGGGAGTGCCTAAGCAATAGGAAGCATAGAGATACGGTGAGGAGTGAGACCTCCGATTGGTGTCAAGTCACCAGTGGAGTCCTACAAGGCTCTGTACTCGGTCCTATCTTGTTTCTGATATATGTAAATGATCTCCCGGAGGGTATAGATTTATTTCTCTCAGTGTTTGCGGACGATGCCAAAATTATGAGAAGGATTAAGACAGAAGAGGACTGTTTGAGGCATCAAGAAGACCTAGACAAACTGAAGGAATAGTCGAACAAATGGTTGTTAGAGTTTAACCCAACCAAATGTAATGTAATGAAGATAGGTGTAAGGAGCA